>CM038710.1:48694084-48729084 GCA_021613375.1 Megaleporinus macrocephalus | reverse complement strand
GTTACACACTGCACCATTACTATTGCACTGCATCATTATTGTTACACACTGCACCATTACTGTTACACACTGCACCATTACTGTTAGACAGTGCATCATTACTGTTACAAAAACCATTAATACTGTTACACACGGCACCATTACTATTAGACAGTGCATCATTACTGTTACACAAACCATTAATACTGTTACACACTGCACCATTACTGTTAGACAGTGCATCATTACTGTTACACAAACCATTAATACTGTTACACACGGCACCATTACTATTGCACTGCATCATTATTGTTACACACTGCACCATTGCTGTTACACACTGCACCATTACTATTAGACAGTGCATCATTACTGTTACACAAACCATTAATACTGTTACACACTGCACCATTACTATTGCACTGCATCATTATTGTTACACACTGCACCATTACTGTTAGGCAGTGCTTCATTACTGTTAGGCAGTGCTTCATTACTGTTACACACTGCACCATTACTATTGCACTGCATCATTATTGTTACACACTGCACCATTGCTGCTACACACTGCACCATTACTGTTAGACAGTGCATCATTACTGTTACACAAACCATTAATACTGCCACACACTGCACCATTACTATTGCACTGCATCATTATTGTTACACATTGCACCATTGCTGTTACACACTGCACCATTACTGTTAGACAGTGCATCATTACTGTTACACAAACCATTAATACTGCCACACACTGCATCATTACTATTGCACTGCATCATTATTGTTACACATTGCACCATTACTATTGCACTGCATCATTATTGTTACACACTGCACCATTACTATTGCACTGCATCATTATTGTTACACACTGCACCATTACTGTTACACACTGCACCATTACTATTGCACTGCATCATTATTGTTACACACTGCACCATTACTATTGCACTGCATCATTATTGTTACACACTGCAACATTGCTGTTACACCCTGCACCATTACAATTGCACTGCATCATTACTGTTACGCACTGCACCATTACTGTTACACACTGCACCATTACTGTTAGACAGTGCATCATTACTGTTACAAAAACCATTAATACTGTTACACACTGCACCATTACTATTGCACTGCATCATTATTGTTACACACTGCACCATTGCTGTTACACACTGCACCATTACTGTTAGACAGTGCATCATTACTGTTACACAAACCATTAATACGGTTACACACTGCACCATTACTATTGCACTGCATCATTATTGTTACACACTGCACCATTACTGTTACACAAACCATCAATACTGTTACACACTGCATCATTATTGCTACACAATGCATCATTACTGTTACATACTACATCATTACTGTTACATACCACATCATTACTGTTAAATCCTGCATTACTGCTGTTACGTTCTGTATCATTACTGTTACACTCTGAATCATTACTGTAACACACCACATCATTACTGTTAAATCCTGCATTACTGCTGTTACGCTCTGTATCATTACTGTTACATACTGCATCATTACTGTTACACACCACATCATTACTGTTAAAGACTGCATCACTGCTGTTATACTCTGTAACATTACTGTAACACACCACATCATTACTGTTAAAGACTGCATCACTACCGTTACACTCTGTAACAAAACTACTACATACTGCATTATTACTGTAACACACCACATCATTACTGTTAAAGACTGCATCACTACCGTTACACTCTGTAACATTACTATTACATACTGCATCATTACTTTATCACACCACATCATTACTGTTAAAGCCTGTATCATTACTGTTACACTCTGCATCAATAATTCATGTTTTTGTTTTTGTCACATCACCTGCTCATGCAGCGGTCGTGATTTACCTGATAATAGAATCATCTGAAGATCAGAGTTACAGCTAGCGCAGAAGTTTCCCACACTTTACAGAACGTTCTTTGTTTGCTGCTATAAATAAGTGAACGTTACTGATCTGAGAGCAGCGAGAGCGTACCGCCGCTCAGTTCAGTTAGAACCGGATCAGGACGGTCTGAGCTACTCGACACCACACAAATATTAAAAGGGAGAATACGGGCCCGTGGAGAGTCGGAGTGGAGCAGATGTTGGGGTTCCAGTCGAGCGCCGGCTCTGAGCGCTGACCTGCTCCGTCCCTTCAGATGACATTTCTGTCTAATAGCTTCAGAACAAATGACTGTCAGGGAAGCTGTCTGCTCGCGCTGCTACGCTGGAACACGACGTGCTGGCCGAACAGCCGACTGTCCTCAGGACAGAAACACATACCCTGGGGGGCTGAAACACCCACCCTTACCACCCACCCCTCCTCGGACTAAACCTCAGATCTCTATAAACAATAACTTTACAGACGAAGGCAAAAAACAATAACACTTTAACGGTGGTAGTACTACAGTAACAGTGGTAGTACTACAGTAACAGTGGTAGTACTACAGTAACAGTGGTAGTACTACAATAACAGTGGCTGTACTACAGTAACAGTGGCAGCACTACAGTAACAGTGGCAGCACTACAGTAACAGTGGTAGTACTACAGTAACAGTGGCAGCACTACAGTAACAGTTGTAGTACTACAGTAACAGTGGCTGTACTACAGTAACGGTGGCTGTACTACAGTAACAGTGGCAGCACTACAGTAACAGTGGTAGTACTACAGTAACAGCGGTAGTACTACAGTAACAGTGGCAGCACTACAGTAACAGTGGTAGTACTACAGTAACAGTGGCTGTACTACAGTAACAGTGGCTGTACTACAGTAACAGTGGCAGCACTACAGTAACAGTGGTAGTACTACAGTAACAGTGGCAATACTACAGTAACGGTGGTAGTACTACAGTAACAGTGGCAGCACTACAGTAACAGTGGCAGCACTACAGTAACAGTGGTAGTACTACAGTAACAGTGGCTGTACTATAGTAACAGTGGCAGCACTACAGTAACAGTGGCAGCACTACAGTAACAGTGGTAGTACTACAATAACAGTGGTAGTACTACAGTAACAGTGGCAGCACTACAGTAACAGTGGTAGTACTACAATAACAGTGGTAGTACTACAGTAACAGTGGTAGTACTACAGTAACAGTGGCTGTACTACAGTAACAGTGGTAGTACTACAGTAACAGTGGCTGTACTACAGTAACAGTGGCAGCACTACAGTAACAGTGGCAGCACTACAGTAACAGTGGCAGCACTACAGTAACAGTGGTAGTACTACAATAACAGTGGTAGTACTACAGTAACAGTGGTAGTACTACAGTAACAGTGGTAGTACTACAGTAACGGTGGCAGTACTACAGTAACGGTGGCAGTACTACAGTAACAGTGGCTGTACTACAGTAACAGTGGTAGTACTACAATAACAGTGGTAGTACTACAGTAACAGTGGCAGCACTACAGTAACAGTGGCAGCACTACAGTAACAGTGGCAGTACTACAGTAACAGTGGTAGTACTACAATAACAGTGGTAGTACTACAGTAACAGTGGCAGCACTACAGTAACAGTGGCAGCACTACAGTAACAGTGGCAGTACTACAGTAACAGTGGTAGTACTACAATAACAGTGGTAGTACTACAGTAACAGTGGCTGTACTACAGTAACAGTGGCTGTACTACAGTAACGGTGGCAGTACTACAGTAACAGTGGTAGTACTACAGTAACAGTGGCAGCACTACAGTAACAGTGGTAGTACTACAGTAACAGTGGCTGTACTACAGTAACAGTGGCTGTACTACAGTAACAGTGGCAGCACTACAGTAACAGTGGTAGTACTACAGTAACAGTGGCAATACTACAGTAACGGTGGTAGTACTACAGTAACAGTGGCAGCACTACAGTAACAGTGGCAGCACTACAGTAACAGTGGTAGTACTACAGTAACAGTGGCTGTACTATAGTAACAGTGGCAGCACTACAGTAACAGTGGCAGCACTACAGTAACAGTGGTAGTACTACAATAACAGTGGTAGTACTACAGTAACAGTGGCAGCACTACAGTAACAGTGGCAGCACTACAGTAACAGTGGTAGTACTACAATAACAGTGGTAGTACTACAGTAACAGTGGTAGTACTACAGTAACAGTGGCTGTACTACAGTAACAGTGGTAGTACTACAGTAACAGTGGCTGTACTACAGTAACAGTGGCAGCACTACAGTAACAGTGGCAGCACTACAGTAACAGTGGCAGCACTACAGTAACAGTGGTAGTACTACAATAACAGTGGTAGTACTACAGTAACAGTGGTAGTACTACAGTAACAGTGGTAGTACTACAGTAACGGTGGCAGTACTACAGTAACGGTGGCAGTACTACAGTAACAGTGGCTGTACTACAGTAACAGTGGTAGTACTACAATAACAGTGGTAGTACTACAGTAACAGTGGCAGCACTACAGTAACAGTGGCAGTACTACAGTAACAGTGGTAGTACTACAATAACAGTGGTAGTACTACAGTAACAGTGGCTGTACTACAGTAACAGTGGTAGTACTACAGTAACGGTGGCAGTACTACAGTAACGTTGGCAGTACTACAGTAACAGTGGCTGTACTACAGTAACAGTGGCTGTACTACAGTAACAGTGGCAGTACTACAGTAACAGTGGTAGTACCACAGTAACAGTGGTAGTACTACAATAACAGTGGCTGTACTACAGTAACAGTGGCTGTACTACAGTAACAGTGGTAGTACTACAGTAACAGTGGTAGTACTACAATAACAGTGGCTGTACTACAGTAACAGTGGCTGTACTACAGTAATGGTGGTAGTACTACAGTAACAGTGGCTGTACTACAGTAACAGTGGTAGTAGTACAATAACAGTGGAAGTACTACAGTAACAGTGGTAGTACTACAGTAACAGTGGCAGCACTACAGTAACAGTGGCTGTACTACAGTAACAGTGGCTGTACTACAGTAACAGTGGCAGCACTACAGTAACAGTGGCTGTACTACAGTAACAGTGGCTGTACTACAGTAACAGTGGCAGCACTACAGTAACAGTGGCTGTACTACAGTAACAGTGGCTGTACTACAGTAACAGTGGCTGTACTACAGTAACAGTGGCAGCACTACAGTAACAGTGGCTGTACTACAGTAACAGTGGCTGTACTACAGTAACAGTGGCAGCACTACAGTAACAGTGGCTGTACTACAGTAACAGTGGCAGCACTACAGTAACAGTGGCTGTACTACAGTAACAGTGGCTGTACTACAGTAACAGTGGCAGCACTACAGTAACAGTGGCTGTACTACAGTAACAGTGGCTGTACTACAGTAACAGTGGCAGCACTACAGTAACAGTGGCTGTACTACAGTAACAGTGGCTGTACTACAGTAACAAGTAATGTCATGCTAGGTTAGTACCTCTTTCAGGGTTCTTTAGTAAACATATACGGTTCTGTATAGAACCACAAACTCTTAAAGATTCTTTCCACAGTGAAGCGGTTCCTTTGATAAAGAATGTGCATAGCAACAATAACAGAACCCTTTTTGGTGCTATATAGAACCACATACACCACATTCTCCATCAACCTGAAGAACCGTTTCACCATCTTAGAGAATACCATTGGAACTATATGTGGAACTATAATAACTTTATGATTTTTTTTTAAGTGAAGCAAAACAATGAGGAATTTAACTTACAAATAGAAAAAATCATCACCGTCCAATGAAAAAAAGCATCTCCAAAACTACAACTTTACAAGAGAGACCCGAAACATACTTTACTTTCAATGTAAGTCAACGGAACTAGAATTTTTTTCCAAGCCAGCATTTCTATTGGTCTATGATTTTTTTCACACAATGTAAACAACCATTAGCGTGTTCAAATGATGGAGAAAACTTAAAATCAACAAAAATGGGGATACATGTTTTTCACTGGACAGCAACAATATGCAAAAAAATTCACTACCGAAACACAAAGAATTTAAATTTATATTTTAGTCACGCCTCTGCATTTAAGACCAAGAATTGAGCTGCATCCCTCATGTCCACATGGTGAGCAGTGTGGAACATTAAGAGCAGTCATTACCGAAACACAGATTTCAAACTTTTTAACGCTTTAATGAAAAATATGATCAAACTTGTGTTTACTTGTAATAGTATTCTGAGCTCTACTCAAAAAAAACCCCAAAAAGAACTAAAACTGTCATTACCAAAACACAGATTTTTAATGTTTAATAAAAATTATGATTATTGTATGTGTGTACGGTTGTTTTCTGGTCATGTACTGGCTAGTGTTTTAGAGCTCTGTTCAAAATGAGATAAAACCGTCACCTCTGAAACAATCACCACTGACCCATTTGGTAAAGTTTGGTTAGTGTTATGATTGTTTGGGCGGAGTGTTGAATCACTATTTTTTATGAAATGAACATAATTAAGTAGAAAGTCAGTCGTGAAAGTCAAATCGTAAAAATCAGTGTGGAACACTAAGAACGGTGATTACCGAAACACAGATTTTAAACCTTTCAGAGCTTTAATGAGAGATATGATGGTTTAACTGTTAAAGCTGTGTTTGCTAGTAGTAGTGTTTTTGAGCTCTACTCAAAAAGAAAGTCACCACCGAAAGACAAAATTACAGATTTTCCAATGTTTTAATGAAAAAAATGATTATTGTACATGTGTACAAAAAACAGTCACTACTGACCCATTTAGTAAAGTTTGGTTAGTGTTATGATTGTTTAGGTGGAGTGTTGAATCACTAACTTTCATAACATCAACATGGTTATGATTAGAAATGGAAGGATCGATCGGCTATGTATCGGTATTGGCTGATTTTTAATCAAAATATGTGATCAGTGATCGGCCGATACTTCTCCAGTTTAGCCGATCCCGAGAGCAGATCGATGGTGTTAAACAAATTAGTCTAATTTCTGTATTTCCAGCCAGCGTCTGGCCAGGTCCTTGCAATTCCTATCTGAACCACTAGGTGGAAACACATACACTTTCATTTTCCACAGACTGACTGAAGCAGCGGCCTCACTAGAACAGTTTCTGACGTTCACCACATGCGCTGATAGAAAACATGTCGTTCGTCTGCCAGCGTTTACCGTATGTGAAAATTAGTAAAATCAGCTTCTCTCGTTGGAACCAAAACAAAGATATTTAACTATTAATCTGATACGACACTGCACACAGCTGAACACAGTGAGTATCAGTAACAGCAGAGCTAACACACACAGCTAACACAAACTAATAACCCAGAAACCAGTACAGACCAGATCTGACCGGTACCAACAGAACAGCAGCAGTAATTCAATATTCTACATTTAATGATTACAGATTTAGTTTAAAATAACAGAGTCTGAGTTTAATGACTGCAGTTTTTACTGAATTTATTGAATTAGTTTTTTAGTTTTAAATTAAGGTCTGTTTCATATGAGCTCGTTAAAAATAGTAATAAACCAGTTTAATAACTACGTGTGGTCCTGCTGTGGCATATAGCCCCGCCCTCGATCAGTATCGGCTATCGGCCAATTGCGCTGTAAGGTGATCGGAATCGGCCTCAAAAACGCTGATCGGTCCATCTCTACTTCTTATACAAACTTACTCACAGCTACAGGATTTTAGTCTAAAGTCCAAAATCAGTTAAAATTCCTAAAAAGTGTTTCAGCTCTGACTCTGACTCTGACTCTGACTCTGACTCTGACTCTGTGGAGTCGTTTAGATGCAGAACTTTAGAAGAAAAAGGAAAAATTCTTCTTCTTCTTCTTTAAAGAATACATTTCTTCTCGTACAGATGAAGAAGGCCTCAGACTAAATCACTTCCGTCCTGGTGAAACTTCCAGACTCCAAACTTTCTAAATAATATCATTCCGTAACCAGGGTGCTCGTTATTTCCTGTAATTGGTGTTATAAGCAGCCTGTGTCTGCGCAGACGGCCGCGCGAGGCTAAATCTGGAGGACGAAAACGAAACGGCGTAATTAAAATCTAATTACATTCCGCAGAACCGAGAGTCCTCGTTCACACGGGACGTACGGCTGGACGTGGAATGGATCTCGGTGGTCTGGACTCTGTGCTCCATTAAAAGGCCTTCCTAATTTTAGCCCGTTAACAGTCTGTGTGGTCAGCAGTGGCCGAGTCCGTGTCCGGTGACTTACGAGCGCTACATTAGACGAGGACGCTTTGCCTATCAGGCCCGTAACACAGATGAGCTTGTTAACGTCCCTTAAATAATTGAGTGAGTCTATAATTAAGAGCGCGTCCTCTCGGCCGGCTCTGATTCAGCGAGGTAGAGGAGGCGGGGGGGTCAGCGAGGGCAGCGTTCCTCTTCAACCTCTAACATCAGGACCAGGAGAGAACCGGTCAGCCGGGCCCCGGAGCAGTTAACACACTTTCACTATCCAGCAGCTGCAATACAGCCTGACTGGAAACCTTCTCAGCCAATCAGAACCAACCTCTGAAGAACATCTGAATCTGAACGTCAGAATCCTCCCAAAACTGAATCCTAACTTTTAAGTTCATCAAGAAATGAATATAAACATGAAACTGTAATGTATGGCTGAGAACAAATGATGAATAATGATTTAAACACAACTTAAAAACACTGAATAAAAACATTTCATTACATAATATAACATTACAGAACTGTTTTAGTGATTTACTGCAGAACAGACTGTAAAACACTGAATAATAATAATAAGAATAATAAGAATAATAAGAATAATAATAATAATAATAATAATAATAATAATTATTATTATTATTATTATTATTATTATTATTATTATTTTAGTTTTTTTTGTTCCTTGTTTGAACTCATCAAACCTAAGTGTCATCATCACCACTGTAATCATCATCATCACCACTGTAATCATCATCATCACCACTGTAATCATCATCATCACCACTGTAATCATCATCATCACCACTGTAAACATCATCACCACCACTGTAAACACCACCTCCACTGTAAACATCATCACCACCACTGTAAACACCATCACCACCACTATAAACACCACCATCACTGTAATCATCATCATCACCACCACTGTAAACACCATCATCACCACCACTGTAAACATCATCATCACCACTGTAATAATCACCACCACTGTAAACACCATCATCACCACTGTAAACATCATCATCACCACTGTAAACATCATCATCAACACTGTAAACACCATCACCACCACTATAAACACCATCACCACCACTGTAAACACCATCATCACCACCACTGTAAACATCATCATCACCATCATCACCACTGTAATAATCACCACCACTGTAAACAACTGATTGATTAGTCACTCAGTGTCTGATATCAGTGACAGATTTGTGTTGTAATATGAACAGATCAGACTATCAACATCTGCCGGGAACACTTCCGCTAGCGGTATTGATCACTCGGACGTTTACAACATCCCATATTAGCAGAGTGGATCAGACACCGGAGCTGATCTATATTTACAGCTCAGTTAGAGGTTCCACTTCCCGACCAGCACATCTGAACACATAGAGAACATTAATGAAACGTTCTGACAGGTTCTCACTAACTAACCCACAAACACATCCAGCATCGTTACCCAGCGTCCGTCCAGGAACAGCTCACCACAGACCCCCTGCTCCCCCACAGCGAGACCACCGATCTCTCTCTCCCCAGCTTCCTCTTCCTCATTCCCAGCACTGCAGTGACACTGACCTGGTGGTGGTGTGTTAGTTAGTGTGTGTTGTGCTGGTGTGAGTGGATCAGACACAGCAGTGCTGCTGCTGGAGTGTTTAAACACCTGAGTGTCTCTGCTGGACTGAGAATCGTCCACCAACCAAAACTATCCAGACAGCAGTGTCCTGTGGGCGGCGTCCTGTGTCCACTGATGAAGAACTAGAGGAACACAAACTGTGCAGCAGCAGATGAGCTACTGTCTCTGACTTTACATCTACAAGGTGGACCAGCAAGTAGTAGGAGTGTCTAATAGAGTGGACAGTGAGTGGACACAGTGTTTAAACACTCCAGCAGCAGCACTGCTGTGTCTGATCCACTCACACCAGCACCACGTCAGTGTCACTGCAGTGCTGAGAATGACCCACCTCCCTAATAGTATCTGCTCTGTGGGGGTCCTGTGGGGGTCCTGATCATTAAAGAACAGAGTAATGTATATATATGGTATGACTGTTGGTGTTGGGTGCCTGAAGAATATCTAACAGTGACCTGGTGCAGCGTGTTGGTGTATAGAGACAGACAGAAGACAGGAAGTAGGGTGGGGTTGCACTGCTGGTCTGAGTAAACAGCAGGTAACTAAGCTGAGGTGTTCATTGGCAGCTGGATTTATCAATATTATCAATATTATCAATATTATCAATATTTCTGAAACAATATGAAACGCCTGAGCGTCAGCCGAGCGCCGCCGGGCTGCAGCAGGAGCTCCGTGTCCTGCTGCTGTTTTCCAGTCTGTGAAATACCCCCCTCCGCCCCGCCCCCATCGCCCTGCTCACCTTTGTGTACACCCCCCAGGAGAGCTCTGTCTCCGTTACCATGACGACGATGCCAAACATCCCAAAGATCAGGGCGTAGTCGCTCAGGCGCTTGCGCTTCTCGAACAGCGCCCTCCTGTGGCCGAGCTTGTAGCCGATGTCCTTGTTCCTCTTGTGCGGGGCGTTGCACCCCCCCTCGCGCACCAGGCTCTCGCGGGACGCCTTGCCGGGGTCGTCTCCGTTGCCCTTGGACACCACGACCTCGAGGCCGGAGGTGTGCAGGGTCTGCAGGGGCTGCGTCTCCGAGTCCAGATCGGCCAGGTTCCTCCGGGACGCCCCCAGGCTGCTCAGCGGTCTCACCACGCCTCCATTGTACTTGCAGCTGTTCATGGCTATCTGAGGGACCGGGGGGCCGCTGGGGGACAGCGAAGACCGCGACCAAGCATGGCTCAGCCTGCTGGCATCTGGATTCACCTGCAAAACGTAAACACCAGAGATCTTAGGCTTGTTTACTCCGGCACTGGCAAAACAAACAACGCTGATGAAACATCTGAAAGGGGAACCCCACTCTCTTTTTAAAATCTCAGTAAACAGTTAAACACAGTGGTTCAGAGTGAACGTCAGATCTGTTCACAGTGGTTCTAGATACAGTCAGATCTGTTCACAGTGGAGGTGAACGGAACCAGACGTCCTCCTCTAAAAGCTCCTCACAGAAAGTTCTTACAGTAGATGTTATAAATACACTGTCTGATTCTGAGACGCTGTTTATGATAGTTTAGAGAAGATCTCAGTCTTAAACTCCATTCATGGTGGAGGGATACATGCAGGACGCTGTGAGGTTCAAATAGTCCCCAAAGAAAACCTAGTATTTTCAGATCTTCCACATTTTACCATCAACATCCAGATAAACTCAGAAGACACGTGTAGCTTCATGTGTAACATTAACACCACCACTGTAAACACCATCACAACCCAGTAAACATCATCACAACCCAGTAAACATCATCACCACCACTGTAAACACCATCACCACCACTGTAAACACCATCACCACCACTGTAAACATCATCACCACCCCTGTGAACATCATCACCACCCCTGTGAACATCATCACCACCCCTGTAAACATCATCACCACCACTGTAAACACCATCACCATCACTGTAAACACCATCACCACCCCTGTAAACATCATCACCACCCCTGTAAACATCATCACCACCACTGTAAACACCATCACCACCACTGTAAACACCATCACCACCACTGTAAACATCATCACCACCCCTGTGAACATCATCACCACCCCTGTAAACATCATCACCACCCCTGTAAACACCATCACCACCCCTGTAAACATCATTATCACCACTGTAAACACCATCACCACCACAGTAAACATCATCACCACCACTGTAAACACCATCACCACCACAGTAAACATCATCACCACCACTGTAAACATCATTATCACCACTGTAAACACCATCACCACCACAGTAAACATCATCACCACCACTGTAAACATCATTATCACCACTGTAAACACCATCACCACCACAGTAAACATCATCACCACCACTGTAAACATCATTATCACCACTGTAAACACCATCACCACCCCTGTAAACATCATCACCACCACAGTAAACATCATCACCACCACTGTAAACATCATTATCACCACTGTAAACACCATCACCACCACTGTAAACATCATTATCACCACTGTAAACACAAATTCAATTACAGACAAAATACATCAACTTTAAAACAGAATCACTGATAATCTGTTCATATGATCCACACAGTAACCTGATTATATATTGTATATACTGTATTTCCAATTAACAAAAATTAATCACTCAATTAAGATCAATTTTCAATTATACATGTTAAACAGCATCAATATTTAAATAAGAATCAATTCAAACAGAAACGGAGTTAAACAGCATCAGATCTAAGTTTAGGAATTTTATCTAATTTTACAGCATCTTATACCACTTATACCATATAAACAGAGTCTGATTATATAGTTGTAGTGGACGCTGCTGTGGTCACTGAATAAAACCAGAGGAACCGTTAGGACAGTGTAGAGGTTCCTCCTGAAGTTAGGAGGAGGCTGCAGGAGGACGTCTGATTACGTTATGAAGAAGGAGAACGTAAACAGACCCACAGCAGCAGAACTACGGAGAACCGAACTGCTCCATCCACACCTGCAGTCCAGCGTCACAGCCAGCAGCTCAGAACATTAACATCAACAACACCTGCAGGTCTACAGGAAGAGGAGCTGAAAACAATGAGCAGAGCTTCTGAGCAGCGTCTCTGCAGACCAGCGGACCCCCACAGCGGACATACACAGACCACCCGCGACTGAGAGAACTCAGATAAACACACACGGAGCATCTGAGGATCATCATACCATCCACACAGTTCCAGACCACCAACACCATCACCTGCTCACAACACACACTGTACCTAATGTCTCTCTCTCTCTCACTCTCTATCTCTCTCTATCTCTCTCTCTCTCTCTCTCTCTCACCCTCTATCTCTCTCACTCTCTCACCCTTTCTCTCTCTCTGTCTCTCTCTCTCTCACTCTCTCACCCTCTCTCTCTCACCCTCTATCTCTCTCTATCTCTCTCTCTCACCCTCTCTCTCTCACCCTCTATCTCTCTCTCTCTCTCACCCTCTATCTCTCTCTCTCTCTCACCCTTTCTCTCTCTATCTCTCTCTCTCTCTCTCTCTCTCTCACCCTCTATCTCTCTCACTCTCTCACCCTTTCTCTCTCTCTGTCTCTCTCTCTCTCACTCTCTCACCCTCTCTCTCTCACCCTCTATCTCTCTCTATCTCTCTCTCTCACCCTCTATCTCTCTCTCTCACCCTTTCTCTCTCTCTGTCTCTCTCTCTCTCACTCTCTCACCCTCTATCTCTCTCTATCTCTCTCTCTCTCTCTCTCACCCTCTATCTCTCTCACTCTCTCACCCTCTCTCTCTCACCCTCTATCTCTCTCTCTCTCTCACCCTCTATCTCTCTCTCTCTCTCACCCTCTCTCTCTCACCCTCTATCTCTCTCACTCTCTCACCCTCTATCTCTCTCTATCTCTCTCTCTCTCTCTCTCTCACCCTCTATCTCTCTCTCTCTCTCACCCTCTATCTCTCTCACTCTCTCACCCTCTCTCTCTCACCCTCTATCTCTCTCACTCTCTCACCCTCTATCTCTCTCTATCTCTCTCTCTCTCTCTCTCTCTCACCCTCTATCTCTCTCACTCTCTCACCCTCTCTCTCTCACCCTCTCTCTCTCACCCTCTATCTCTCTCTCTCTCACCCTCTATCTCTCTCTCTCTCTCACCCTTTCTCTCTCTGTCTCTCTCTCTCTCACTCTCTCACCCTCTCTCTCTCACCCTCTATCTCTCTCTCTCACCCTCTCTCACCCTCTCTCTCTCACCCTCTATCTCTCTCTCTCTCTCACCCTCTATCTCTCTCTCTCTCACCCTTTCTCTCTCTCTGTCTCTCTCTCTCTCACTCTCTCACCCTCTCTCTCTCACCCTCTATCTCTCTCTATCTCTCTCTCTCACCCTCTATCTCTCTCTCTCTCTCACCCTTTCTCTCTCTCTGTCTCTCTCTCTCACCCTTTCTCTCTTTCTCTCTCTCTCACCCTTTCTCTCTTTCTGTCTCTCTCTCTCTCTCTCACCCTTTCTCTCTCTCTCTCTCTCTCACCCTCTATCTCTCTCTCTCTCTCTCTCACCCTCTATCTCTCTCTATCTCTCTCTCTCACCCTCTATCTCTCTCTCTCTCACCCTTTCTCTCTTTCTCTCTCTCTCACCCTTTCTCTCTTTCTGTCTCTCTCTCTCTCTCACCCTCTATCTCTCTCTATCTCTCTCTCTCACCCTCTATCTCTCTCTCTCTCTCTCTCACCCTTTCTCTCTCTCTGTCTCTCTCTCTCACCCTTTCTCTCTTTCTCTCTCTCTCACCCTTTCTCTCTTTCTGTCTCTCTCTCTCTCTCTCACCCTTTCTCTCTCTCTCTCTCTCTCTCACCCTCTATCTCTCTCTATCTCTCTCACCCTCTATCTCTCTCTATCTCTCTCTCTCACCCTCTATCTCTCTCTCTCTCACCCTCTATCTCACCCTCTATCTCCCTCTCTCTCTCTCTCTCACCCTCTATCTCTCTCTCTCTCACCCTTTCTCTCTTTCTCTCTCTCTCACCCTTTCTCTCTTTCTGTCTCTCTCTCTCTCTCTCACCCTCTATCTCTCTCTATCTCTCTCTCTCACCCTCTATCTCTCTCTCTCTCTCTCACCCTCTATCTCTCTCTCTCTCACCCTTTCTCTCTCTCTGTCTCTCTCTCTCACCCTTTCTCTCTTTCTCTCTCTCTCACCCTTTCTCTCTTTCTGTCTCTCTCTCTCTCTCTCACCCTTTCTCTCTCTCTCTCTCTCTCTCTCTCTCTCTCACCCTCTATCTCTCTCTATCTCTCTCTCTCACCCTCTATCTCTCTCTCTCTCACCCTCTCTCTCTCTCTCTCTCTCTCACCCTCTATCTCTCTCTATCTCTCTCTCTCACCCTCTATCTCTCTCTCTCTCACCCTCTATCTCTCTCTCTCTCACCCTCTATCTCTTTCTGTCTCTCTCTCTCTCTCACCCTTTCTCTCTCACCCTCTCTCTCTCACCCTCTATCTCTCTCTATCTCTCTCTCTCACCCTCTATCTCTCTCTCTCTCACCCTCTATCTCTCTCTCTCTCACCCTTTCTCTCTCTCTGTCTCTCTCTATCTCTCTCTCTCACCCTTTCTCTCTTTCTCTCTCTCTCACCCTCTCTCTCTTTCTGTCTCTCTCTCTCTCTCACCCTTTCTCTCTCACCCTCTATCTCTCTCTCTATCTCTCTCTCTCACCCTCTATCTCTCTCTCTCTCTCACCCTTTCTCTCTTTCTGTCTCTCTCTATCTCTCTCTCTCACCCTTTCTCTCTTTCTCTCTCTCTCACCCTTTCTCTCTTTCTGTCTCTCTCTCTCTCTCTCACCCTTTCTCTCTCTCTCTCTCTCTCTCTCTCTCACCCTTCTCTCTCTCTCTCCCACCCTCTCACCCTCACCCCCTCTCTCTCTATCTACCTTTCTCTCTCCCTCTCTCTCTCACCCTTTCTCTCTCTCTCTTTCACCCTCTATCTCTATCTCTCTATCTACCTTTCTCTCTCTCTCTCTCTCACCCTTTCTCTCTCTCTCTCTCTTTCACCCTCTATCTCTATCTCTCTCTCTCCCTCTCTCTCTCACCCTCTATCTCTCTCCCTCTCTCTTTCTCTGTCTCACCCTCTCTCTCTCCGTCCCCCCCCTTCTTCTTCTTTCTCTCTCTCTCTATCTCTCTCTCTCTCTACCTCTATCTATCTATCTATCTATCTATCTATCTATCTATCTATCTATCTATCTATCTATCTATCTATCTTGGTGGTGCTAAGGCACATCTGAGTGATCACAGACTCTCATACCCTCCACGTAGAAGATCAGAGAGTAATCTGAATACTGAACAGACGAGCTTTAGCTGATCAGTTATGACGACCGCATCACGACCACCAATAAAACCCTCCACAAACGGCTGCTGGTCTGATGAGAAAGCTCCAGAGATCAATAGCAGTAGTTAACAAAGCCTCTGTCAAAACCTCAACCCTCGCCAAGGCCTGAGTGCGCCTCCACCTGCCAAAACCATTCTCCTGTTCTCCAAGACCCCGGCAACGCCGACTGCTTCATTCATCCACACAACTCTTCCTGGAAAATCTGGAGTCCAGGAGAACATTCCCTGGACGCTGCAGCACAAAGTAAACACTCTCAGATGAAGACAGAGCGCTCCGAATACACCAATCAAACGCCGGCCAGAGTTCCTACACCAGGAGCTTAACCGTACACAGATTACACAGTCCAGTCACATTATTATGACCAGCTGATACACTCCGTGAGGTCCTGGTAGGTGGTCTCAGTAGCTCTACAAGTGGAGATATATGGAGATATTTGGAGTGTATTATTTAGTATCGGGACATTCTGGATCATTGACTTCTGTTACAATCTGATAAATTCTTGTATTTTTTAATATCTCAGTTTGGGGGAGTGCCATATCATATCATATGCAATAATAAAATTTAATTTTCATTTTGTTGCAGTAGTAAATTCTTGAAATATATATTTTTTAAATTCAATGTTGTCATATAGCCCAGAGTATCGTTATCTCAAAAATACCATGAAATATCGTGATATCATTGTAGGGCCGTATCGTCCATCGATGACCTAAAGCCTCAATGTTTTGGAGGATAAGACAATTCAATAAATAACACAAAAAACAGCAGACAGGTGCACAAAAGCATTCGTAAAATGTGGAACACAACGAGAAACGCTGTTACGATGCACACAAGTGACGAGGAGACGAGGAGACGTGGAGACGAGGAGACGTGGAGACGAGGAGACGTGGAGACTGAATAAATAGTTTTGAATAGTTTTCAATTCTGATCTGAGAAACAAACCAAATCGACTGAGACTCTGAAAGTAAACCTCTGATCATATTCATTCAGCTGATCAGACATCATGAACATTTCACAGAATCACAATTTTATATTTTTGCTGTATCGCCCGCCTGTAAGTCTACATATACCCCACACATCAAGCAGACGTTGGACGGACCCACAAATCTAACCGAACTAAAGCTCTTCGCTTGTACTCATGAGATCCCAGTTAGATATAGATAACGTACCTGGAGCTACAAGATTTCACCCCGGTTCTCAGTGTCACTGAGCCTGGTGTCGTCCATATCACCACCTAAAGGCCAGTTTAATGGAAACGAGAGACATAATCTGACCGAAACCCTGAGGAAACAGTATGACTGAGCATTCACAGCAGACAATGCTCCTCCTAATCACGGTGGTTTGAAGAACCGCTTCACCGAAACACTAATACATTAACACGGCTAACAGTGAGGGAAGGACAATGGTCATCAGTTACGGACTCTGACAGGTCTTCTTGGATTGAGTTCCACCAGCTTATCAACATCTACATATGTTCTGTCTGAGCTGCTCTCCTTACCCTGCTCTCCTTACACTCGCGTTGAAAATGAGGGGCGTTGCAGAATAAAATCTAATTAGGTCTGAGTTTCCCAAAGGTATCACAGTGTTAAGATCATTTTACAAATTAGAAAGAGTGTTAAAAAGGATACTCACTCAACTCCAGCAGCTCACAGTGATCTTTGCGCTATGATGCTTTTCAGAAACTCGACCCTGAGTATCAAAGCCTGTCTGAAATCACAGCTGCCTGTCCTAACGCGCCCATTAGATACTGGAACTAATCCGAATATATCCCCAGCGTGATCCAGCCCGGAAAAGACCAACTCATGCAGGAAAGAAATCTTACACGGCACCACAGACGCAAAGCTAAAGCAGAAACATCTCACTGCATCACGCAGTGCTCCCAATTTCAGGAGCGGCTAATTTATTTTCGAGATCTCTTTCGAAATCTTCAGTTTACCAACACTTAACAACGCTCCAATCCCAAACTCAGCCAACGCTCCAATCCCAAACTCAGCCAACGCTCCAATCCCAAACTCAGCCAACGCTCCAATCCCAAACTCAGCCAACGCTCCAATCCCAAACTCAGCCAACGCTCCAATCCCAAACTCAGCCAACGCTCCAATCCCAAACTCAGCCAACGCTCCAATCCCAAACTCAGCCAACGCTCCAATCCCAAACTCAGCCAACGCTCCAATCCCAAACTCAAACAACACTCCAATCCCAAACTCAGCCAACGCTCCAATCCCAAACTCAACCAACACTCCAATCCCAAACTCAAACAACACTCCAATCCCAAACTCAATCAACGCTCCAATCCCAAACTCAACCAACACTCCAATCCCAAACTCAACCAACGCTCCAATCCCAAACTCAGCCAACGCTCCAATCCCAAACTCAGCCAACGCTCCAATCCCAAACTCAGCCAACGCTCCAATCCCAAACTCAGCCAACGGCAATCCCAAACTCAACCAACGCTCCAATCCCAAACTCAGCCAACGGCAATCCCAAACTCAACCAACGCTCCAATCCCAAACTCAACCAACGCTCCAATCCCAAACTCAGCCAACGGCAATCCCAAACTCAACCAACGCTCTAATCCCAAACTCAGCCAACGCTCCAATCCCAAACTCAACCAACACTCCAATCCCAAACTCAAACAACACTCCAATCCCAAACTCAATCAACGCTCCAATCCCAAACTCAACCAACACTCCAATCCCAAACTCAACCAACGCTCCAATCCCAAACTCAGCCAACGCTCCAATCCCAAACTCAGCCAACGCTCCAATCCCAAACTCAGCCAACGCTCCAATCCCAAACTCAGCCAACGGCAATCCCAAACTCAACCAACGCTCCAATCCCAAACTCAGCCAACGGCAATCCCAAACTCAACCAACGCTCCAATCCCAAACTCAGCCAACGCTCCAATCCCAAACTCAGCCAACGGCAATCCCAAACTCAACCAACGCTCCAATCCCAAACTCAGCCAACGGCAATCCCAAACTCAACCCATGCTCCAATCCCAAACTCAGCCAACGCTCCAATCCCAAACTCAGCCAACACTCCAATCCCAAACTCAACCAACACTCCAATCCCAAACTCAACCAACGCTCCAATCCCAAACTCAACCAACACTCCAATCCCAAACTCAACCAACGCTCCAATCCCAAACTCAGCCAACGCTCCAATCCCAAACTCAACCAACACTCCAATCCCAAACTCAACCAACGCTCCAATCCCAAGCTCAGCCAACACTCCAATCCCAAACTCAGCCAACACTCCAATCCCAAACTCAACCAACGCTCCAATCCCAAACTCAACCAACGCTCCAATCCCAAACTCAACCAACACTCCAATCCCAAACTCAACCAACGCTCCAATCCCAAACTCAGCCAACGCTCCAATCCCAAACTCAACCAACACTCCAATCCCAAACTCAACCAACGCTCCAATCCCAAGCTCAGCCAACACTCCAATCCCAAACTCAGCCAACGCTCCAATCCCAAACTCAGCCAACACTCCAATCCCAAACTCAACCAACACTCCAATCCCAAACTCAACCAACGCTCCAATCCCAAACTCAACCAACACTCCAATCCCAAACTCAACCAACGCTCCAATCCCAAACTCAGCCAACGCTCCAATCCCAAACTCAACCAACACTCCAATCCCAAACTCAACCAACGCTCCAATCCCAAGCTCAGCCAACACTCCAATCCCAAACTCAGCCAACACTCCAATCCCAAACTCAACCAACGCTCCAATCCCAAACTCAACTAACGCTCCAATCCCAAACTCAACCAACGCTCCAATCCCAAACTCAACCAACGCTCCAATCCCAAACTCAACCAACACTCCAATCCCAAACTCAGCCAACGCTCCAATCCCAAACTCAACCAACGCTCCAATCCCAAACTCAGCCAACGCTCCAATCCCAAACTCAACCAACGCTCCAATCCCAAACTCAGCCAACGCTCCAATCCCAAACTCAACCAACGCTCCAATCCCAAACTGGTTCCTGTTTGAACAGTGGACAGGTGATCTATAAGTGAACAGTGGGCTTAAATCACATCTATTATTCTGAATTTCTGTGTTTAGAATGTTATTTTTAGCTCCTACTAGAACAAATTTATATACTTCAGTTTCACTAAAACATAATATTTTTCTCAGACCGTACGTCTCGATTCAAACTAAAAATATCTAATTTGTATTTTAAATTTAATACAACAGTTTGTGAACTGCATGTTGATGAGTTGTGACATCAGAACCATGAATCACTGGCAGTCTGGTGAACTGTTCAGGCCTCAAGCCAGAGGAAGTGGATCTTTGGGTCAGAATCTTTATTTATAGAAAAGAATCAGAAATTAAATCACAGAATCATCGCAGTTTGATCTTTTCACCAAATCACGACCACAAACAGCTTCCACCGCATCACAGCTAGTCAGCAAACATCACCGTCCCTCTGAGGACCAGGGTCTCCACCTCAACCGGCCTCCTGCTGCAGCGCTCCTCACACCTTCCCGCTCGCGCTTCCTCCCCACGCTGCCGGCTTCACTCCATACAAACCCAATTTAGCAAATCTATTCTGACATTGAATCTGCGCTCATTCAGATGTGCCATCAGGCCGCGTGGTGCCCGGCTGCTCTCCTCTAATGAAAATGTCCACAGCGGAGAGCTCATTACTGGACCTGCTACTCAGGATTCTCCTCCCTGGCCCTCCGTCAGAATCTAATCCGCGCTCACGCAGCCAGCCGCTCCCTCGTGCTCCTGCATCCGCTCCCACAATGTTCGCCCGTGAAGCGGAGGGGAACGTTTGGATATGCCTTTCTGGAGGACCCCTGATCTGATCGTGATGGTCGGCCATGCGTTTTATAACATCTGCTGATTCGGTTAGCAGCACCGCCGGCCATTTGCAGCGGAGAACATTGCGAGAGCCGGAATATCGGCATCCTCAACCCTAACCTAAACCCTAACCCCTAAACCCTAAACCCTAACCTAACCCTAATCTAAACCCTAACCCCTAAACCCTAACCCAACCCTAACCTAAACCCTAACCTAACCCTAAACCCTAACCCAACCCTAACCCTAAACCCTAACCTAACCTAACCCCTAAACCCTAACCCAACCCTAACCCTAAACCCTAACCTAACCTAACCCCTAAACCCTAACCCTAGCCGTAAATATGGAGGAAACCAAACTGCAGAGAGCGGCTGAGACTGTGAATCTGAGCTCCTGCAGAGTCGACTCAGATACCTTCAGCTTTACCTGTACATCGTCCTACAGCAGCTTTTACCTGTCCAGCACCTGTACGGTCATATACCAAACTCCAATCCCAAACTCAACCAACACTCCAATCCCAAACTCAGCCAACACTCCAATCCCAAACTCAGCCAACGCTCTAATCCCAAACTCAGCCAACGCTCTAATCCCAAACTCAACCAACACTCCAATCCCAAACTCAACCAACACTCCAATCCCAAACTCAACCAACACTCCAATCCCAAACTCAACCAACACTCCAATCCCAAACTCAACCAACACTCCAATCCCAAACTCAACCAACACTCCAATCCCAAACTCAACCAACGCTCTAATCCCAAACTCAACCAACGCTCTAATCCCAAACTCAACCAACACTCCAATCCCAAACTCAACCAACACTCTAACCCCAAACTCAGCCAACGCTCTAATCCCAAACTCAACCAACACTCCAATCCCAAACTCAGCCAATGCTCCAATCCCAAACTCAGCCAATGCTCCAATCCCAAACTCAGCCAACGCTCTAATCCCAAACTCAACCAACACTCTAACCCCAAACTCAACCAACGCTCCAATCCCAAACTCAGCCAATGCTCCAATCCCAAACTCAACCAACACTCCAATCCCAAACTCAGCCAACACTCCAATCCCAAACTCAGCCAATGCACTAATCCCAAACTCAGCCAATGCTCCAATCCCAAACTCAACCAATGCTCCAATCCCAAACTCAGCCAATGCTCCAATCCTAAACTCTACTCCACTCCAATCCCAAACTCAACCAACGCTCCAATCCCAAACACAGACAATGCTCTAATCCCAAACTCAGACAATGCTCCAATCCCAAACTCAGCCAATGCTCCAATCCTAAACTCAGACAATGCTCTAATCCCAAACACAGACAATGCTCCAATCCCAAACTCAGCCAATGCTCCAATCCTAAACTCTACTCCACTCCAATCCCAAACTCAACCAACGCTCCAATCCCAAACACAGACAATGCTCTAATCCCAAACACAGACAATGCTCCAATCCCAAACTCAGACAATGCTCCAATCCCAAACTCAGCCAATGCACTAATCCCAAACTCAGACCATGCTCCAATCCCAAACTCAGCCAATGCACTAATCCCAAACTCAGCCAACGCTCCAATCCCAAACTCAACCAACACTCCAATCCCAACCTCAACCAATGCTCCAATCCCAAACTCAGCCAACGCTCCAATCCCAAACTCAGCCAACGCTCCATTCCCAAATTCAGCCAACGCTCCAATCCCAAACTCAACCAACGCTCCAATCCCGACCTCAACCAATGCTCCAATCCCAAACTCAGCCAATGCTCCAATCCCAAACTCAGCCAATGCTCCAATCCCAAACTCAGCCAACGCTCCATTCCCAAACTCAGCCAACGCTCCATTCCCAAATTCAGCCAACGCTCCAATCCCAAACTCAGCCAACGCTCCAATCCCAAACTCAGCCAACGCTCCATTCCCAAACTCAGCCAACGCTCCATTCCCAAATTCAGCCAACGCTCCAATCCCAAACTCAACCAACACTCCAATCCCAACCTCAACCAACACTCCAATCCCAAACTCAGCCAACGCTCCAATCCCAACCTCAACCAACACTCCAATCCCAACCTCAACCCATGCTCCAATCCCAAACTCAGCCAATGCTCCAATCCCAAACTCAGCCAACGCTCCATTCCCAAATTCAGCCAACGCTCCAATCCCAAACTCAACCAACACTCCAATCCCAACCTCAACCAACGCTCCAATCCCAAACTCAACCAACACTCCAATCCCAACCTCAACCAATGCTCCAATCCTAAACTCTACTCCACTCCAATCCCAAACTCAACCAACACTCCAATCCCAAACTCAGCCAACACTCCAATCCCAAACTCAACTAATGCTCCAATCCCAAACTCAACCAACACTCCAATCCCAAACTCAACCAACACTCCAATCCCAAACTCAACTAATGCTCTAATCCCAAACTCAACCAACACTCCAATCCCAAACTCAACCAACACTCCAATCCCAAACTCAACTAATGCTCTAATCCCAAACTCAACCAACACTCCAATCCCAAACTCAACCAACGCTCTAATCCCAAACTCAACCAACACTCCAATCCCAAACTCAACTAATGCTCTAATCCCAAACTCAACTAATGCTCTAATCCCAAACTCAACCAACACTCCAATCCCAAACTCAACCAACACTCCAATCCCAAACTCAACCAACACTCCAATCCCAAACTCAACTAATGCTCTAATCCCAAACTCAACTAATGCTCTAATCCCAAACTCAACCAACACTCCAATCCCAAACTCAACCAACACTCCAATCTCAACACTCTACAGTCTGTACACACAGCAAAACATACATTTCAACATTAGTTCTAGATATCACATTCATACAGTGAGGGTGCTGAACGTTTCCCTGGTTCTACAAGAGTTCCTTAGTAAAGACAGTGGTTCTAGAACCACAGTGACAGATCACGCTCCTCCTCACCAGGACAGCCCAGTCTCTTGGGGGTCTTAATGAAACGTCTGGACATGCTTTGGTCGGAATAGCACACGGACGTAGCTCTGATTGTCTGTTCCTTTAAATGATAATGAGCCACTGCTGACCCCGCCCCTCTTCCATAGGGGGCGTGTCCTAACATTAGTACACAGTCTCTCATTTCACTCTTACCTGATTTACCTGCAAGTTCATCTCACAGACCTTCAACTAACAAGTCAACACAGTTAACGTTACCGAGGATCCTGCAGCAGCAATAACAACGAGAACTATCTAGAACATTACCTCTCCATTAACATATTACCTCAGCTGATAGTGTTAAACACTAAGAACTATCTAGAACATTACCTCTACATTAACATATTACCTCAGCTGATAGTGTTAGTGTTAAACACAGAGAACTATCTAGAACATTACCTCTCCATTAACATATTACCTCAGCTGATAGTGTTAAACACTAAGAACTATCTAGAACATTACCTCTCCATTAACATATTACCTCAGCTGATAGTGTTAGTGTTAAACACAGAGAACTATCTAGAACATTACCTCTCCATTAACATAGTACCTCAGCTGATAGTGTTAAACACAGAGAACTATCTAGAACATTACCTCTCCATTAATATATTACCTCAGCTGATAGTGTTAAACACTAAGAACTATCTAGAATGTTACAACTCTGTTAATGTTACCTCAGCCATTAGCTTTAGCTAGTCTTAAACGCCAATTATCTAGAACATTACATCTCTGTTAATATATCAGCTCAGATGTTAGTGTTACCTACTGAACTATCTAGAACCTTACATCTCGTGAACATTTTACCCCAGCTGTTAGAACTAGTTGGTGCTAAACGGCGGTTGGGCTGCTGACGGGCGGCGCTGTTCCCTCTTTTAGGAAGTGTTCTGTAGCCGGTTCTACGCTGGCAGTCAGACTCACGCTGGCTTCTTATTGGCCAGTTACTTTCTCACATTCTCCAGTTCCACCTTAAATGGTGCAGCAGTTGTGAGCAGCTGCTTGAGAGGCTGGAGTGTAACTGCTGCACTGTTTAAGGTGGAACTGAGAAATCCCTACAAGACGTGAAGCTAGCTCAGAAGCCATGGGCGGAGCTACTGAGACAGGGGTGGTATTGTTCTAATCAGCCCCCACTTGAAGTAGGAGGCGGAGCCAAATCTGAAGGGTTCTGCTGTTGTTATGATGTACGGCCTATAACATTAGAACCTGTTTTATTGCCACATAGAACCATGTCAGCACATACACGTATTAGTAACTAATTACAAGCACTTCCTTTATTAAAGAACCAGCAGCCAGCAGAACCTTCAGGCCAGAACCGGTTAAAGTGGGAGGTTTGGTTTTGGTCGGAGGAGAAAAGCCCAGAAGATGAAATGAGTCTTCAGACTGGACGAGCATTGAGACGCTAATAAAATGATTAAAAATGCTGCTTCTCCGCTCAGCACAGATACGACCATGCATGAACTAGTGAGTCGAGCAGGAAAAGGACAATCCCAAGAAAATACAGAATTTAGTTTCATCTCCTTTTTCTTTCAGACCCCAGAGAGCCTACACCTTCTGCAGGTAATCAGTAAACACATAGTGGGTAAAGCTTTTAATACAGCTCCACTGACCAATAACTGACCAATAACTGACAAATAACTGACAAATAACTGACTAATAACTGACTAATAACTGACTAATAACTGACTAATAACTGACTAATAACTGACTAATAACTGACTAATAACTGACCAATAACTGACCAATAACTGACTAATAACTGACTAATAACTGACTAATAACTGACTAATAACTGACTAATAACTGACTAATAACTGACCAATAACTGACAAATAACTGACTAATAACTGACAAATAACTGACAAATAACTGACAAATAACTGACTAATAACTGACTAATAACTGACCTCTATGTTTCACCATATTTCTCCTCTCTGTATGTAAACCGGGTGGTTCTAATCGTAAGTAACGCTCAAGACGCAAGATCTACAGGGACGATATCAGTTAAACCCAGATCAGCTGTGTATCACTGACTCTGGATCAGCTGTGTATGTATCACTGATTCTGGATCAGCTGTGTAAGTATCACTGACTCTGGATCAGCTGTGTATCACTGACTCTGGATCAGCTGTGTATCACTGACTCTGGATCAGCTGTGTATCACTGACTCTGGATCAGCTGTGTATCACTGACTCTGGATCAGCTGTGTATCACTGACTCTGGATCAGCTGTGTAAGTATCACTGACTCTGGATCAGCTGTGTAAGTATCACGGACTCTGGATCAGCTGTGTATCACTGACTCTGGATCAGCTGTGTAAGTATTACTGACTCTGGATCAGCTGTTTAAGTATTACTGACTCTGGATCAGCTGTGTAAGTATCACTGACTCTGGATCAGCTGTGTACGTATCATTGATTCTGTATCAGCTGTGTAAGCATCACTGACTCTGGATCAGCTGTGTAAGTATTACTGACTCTGGATCAGCTGTGTATCACTGACTCTGGATCAGCTGTTTAAGTATTACTGACTCTGGATCAGCTGTGTATCACTGACTCTGGATCAGCTGTGTAAGTATTACTGACTCTGGACCAGCTGTGTAAGTATCACTGACTCTGGATCAGCTGTGTAAGAATCACTCACTCTGGACCAGCTGTGTATGCATCACTGACTCTGGACCAGCTGTGTAAGTATCACGGACTCTGGATCAGCTGTGTAAGTATCACGGACTCTGGATCAGCTGTGTAAGTATCACTGACTCTGGATCAGCTGTGTAAGTATCACTGACTCTGGATCAGCTGTGTAAGTATCACTGACTCTGGATCAGCTGTGTAAGTATCACTGATTCTGTATCAACTGTGTAAGTATCACTGACTCTATCAGCTGTGTAAGCATCACTGACTCTGGATCAGTTGTGTAAGTATCACTGACTCTGGATCAGTTGTGTAAGTATTACTGACTCTGGATCAGCTGTGTAAGTATCACTGACTCTGGATCAGCTGTGTAAGTATTACTGACTCTGGATCAGCTGTGTAAGTATCACTGACTCTGGATCAGTTGTGTAAGTATTACTGACTCTGGATCAGCTGTGTAAGTATTACTGACTCTGTATCAGCTGTGTAAGTATCACTGACTCTGGATCAGTTGTGTAAGTATTACTGACTCTGGATCAGCTGTGTAAGTATCACTGACTCTGGATCAGTTGTGTAAGTATTACTGACTCTGGATCAGCTGTGTAAGTAGTACTGACTCTGGATCAGTTGTGTAAGTATTACTGACTCTGGATCAGTTGTGTAAGTATCACTCATTCTGGATCAGCTGTGTAAGTATCACCATCTAGGATACCACAGCAACCGCATATCAACACCTTAACAATAATCTGGCAACTGCATAGCAACACCTCAGTTACTATCTGTGATACCAAAGCAAATGCATAGCAACACCTTAGCAACACCTTGGCAACCATCTGTGATACCACAGCAAATGCATAGCAATGCCTTAGCAACCATCTGGTTTACCACAGCAACTGCATAGCAACGCCTTAACAACCATTTGGGTTACCACAGTAACTGCATAGCAACACCTTAGCAAGCATCTGGGTTACAACAGCAACTGCATAGCAACACCTTGGCAAGCATCTGAGTTACAACAGCAACTGCATAGCAACACCTTCGCAACCATCTGGGATACCATAGCAACCGCTTAGCAACACTTTGGCAACCATCTGAGATACCATAGGAACTGCATAGCAACACCTTGGCAACCATCTGAGATACCATAGGAACTGCATAGCAACACCTTGGCAACCATCTGGGATACCATAGCAACTGCTTAGCAACACTTTGGCAACCATCTGAGATACCATAGGAACTGCATAGCAACACCTTGGCAAGCATCAGGGTTACAACAGCCACTGCACAGCAACACCTTCACAACCATCTGGGATACCATGGTAACTGTATAGCAACACCTTAGCTAGCTTAAGCTGTGCTGTTGTTCTGAATAACATTTAGAGAATCACAAACACACAACACAAAACAAACAAACAGGAAACATCATAAACAACAAACACCACTGAGAGCTCAGAGTGTGCTGCTACACCGCGTGATCACATGACCGGACGGATGTACTCCTGATAACGGATCAGTAAACGGAGAGAGAATTTCTGGAGGTCTGTGGAGTCGGCGGTGACTGTGTCCGTGGCGGAGGCTGAGCGAACGCCCTGATCTACTCAGAGGAGGATGCGAGTCGTGCGGGCTGCAGTGCAGCAGCAGGTTCAGGGAGCTGCAGTGTTCGGCTGCTGCAGTCACCGTGTGTGGAGACCAGCTTCTCACATTAACGCTCACGTCTCCCAGCGCTGTCCCTCTCCGGGCCGGCCTCCTCCCGAACGAGCTCCGCGCCCAGCCCAAATTACTGCAGCAAGTTTTCACTTAGAACAGAACAGCGTTCCAGTGGAGCTCTGAGAGCTGAACCACAGGAGGGGGCCGCCAGTGGGCCCGCTGCGCTCTCCTTTAAAGGGCCCATCACAGGGAAATCACATTCACCGCTTTAATCTGATGCAGTTCATAAACACTGACACAATTCCAAGACCACACATTCCCTACAGTCCACACGGATCCCACCTGGAAAAAAGCAGTCTTTTCAGAAGCCTGTCTGTGATGTCACAAAACCAGCGCACACAGCCTGACAGCATTCACCAGCTTAGCCCCGCCCATATTAATGTGGAGTACAATATGAGCCCTTTAAAATACTCCATAAACACAATATCATACTGCAATGATACTATATATTACACATATTACTATCATATACATTACTATATACCACAATATATACTGTATAATATATCTACTAAAATATACATTACTATATACCACAATCTATACTGTATAATATATCTACTAAAATATACATTACTATATACCACAATCCATACTGTATAATATATCTACTAAAATATACATTACTATATACCACAATCTATACTGTATAATATATCTACTAAAATATACATTACTATATACCACAATCTATACTGTATAATATATCTACTAAAATATACATTACTATATACCACAATCCATACTGTATAATATATCTACTAAAATATACATTACTATATACCACAATCCATACTGTATAATATATCTACTAAAATATACATTACTATATACCACAATCTATACTGTATAATATATCTACTAAAATATACATTACTATATACCACAATCTATACTGTATAATATATCTACTAAAATATACATTACTATATACCACAATCTATACTGTATAATATATCTACTAAAATATACATTGCTATATACCACAATCTATACTGTATAATATATCTACTAAAATATACATTACTATATACTATATACTCGGGGTTTGGTTATTGGGTTAATTTGCATTCATATAACAAAGTCTGATACTGTGATATAATTAATAAGCAATAAACAATTACAATCATAGAATTTAACTAATAAATACATAATCACTGAATAAGATAGATATTTATATACATAGAATAAAAAACTATATAGTTATTTAGTTATATTAATAATTGATAGCAGTATATTAATAACTGAGACTGGTAACATACTGGTAACTGGTAATATATCGTCCGTTAAAGGAAAGAAAGATTAAAAGCGATAATAAAAAATATTGATTGTCTTGGTATTAAAGGGAACGTCCACCCACGTTGCTAAATTTCTCTACCAATACGGTGTAAACAGAGAGCTTCAGAGTGGGTTTTTGTGTAAAATGGTTTAGATGATGTTTACAGTGGTGTGATGGTGTTTACAGTGGTGGTGATAATGTTTACAGTGGTGGTGATGGTGTTTACAGTGGTGTGATGGTGTTTACAGTGGTGGTGATGGTGTTTACAGTGGTGGTGATAATGTTTACAGTGGTGGTAATGGTGTTTACAGTGGTGGTGATGATGCTTACAGTGGTGGTGATGGTGTTTACAGTGGTGTGATGGTGTTTACAGTGGTGGTGATGTTTACAGTGATGGTGATGGTGTTTACAGTGGTGGTGGTGGTGATAATGTTTATAGTGGTGGTGATGGTGTTTACAGTGGTGTGATGGTGTTTACAGTGGTGGTGATAATGTTTACAGTGGTGGTGATGGTGTTTACAGTGGTGGTGGTGGTGTTTACAGTGGTGGTGGTGATAATGTTTACAGTGGTGGTGATGGTGTTTACAGTGGTGGTGATGGTGTTTACAGTGGTGGTGATAATGTTTACAGTGGTGGTGATGGTGTTTACAGTGGTGGTGGTGGTGTTTACAGTGGTGGTGGTGATAATGTTTACAGTGGTGGTAATGGTGTTTACAGTGGTGGTGATGATGCTTACAGTGGTGGTGGTGATGGTGTTTACAGTGGTGGTGATGGTGTTTACAGTGGTGGTGATGATGCTTACAGTGGTGGTGATGATGCTCACAGTGGTGGTGATGATGTTTACAGTGGTGATGGTGTTTACAGTGGTGGTGATGGTGTTTACAGTGGTGGTGATAATGTTTACAGTGGTGGTGATGATGGTGTTTACAGTGGAGGTGATAGTGTTTACAATGGTGGTGGTGGTGGTGTTTACAGTGGTGGTGGTGATGGTGTTTACAGTGGTGGTGATGGTGTTTACAGTGGTGGTGATGATGCTCACAGTGGTGGTGATGATGCTCACAGTGGTGGTGATGGTGTTTACAGTGGTGGTGATGGTGTTTACAGTGGTGGTGATGGTGTTTACAGTGGTGGTGATGATGTTTACAGTGGTGCTGATGGTGTTTACAGTGGTGGTGATGGTGTTTATAGTGGTGGTGATGTTTACAGTGGTGGTGATGGTGTTTACAGTGGTGGTGATGTTTACAGTGGTGGTGATGGTGTTTACAGTGGTGGTGATGGTGTTTACAGTGGTGGTGATGGTAACCAGGGGTCTCCATGTCTACAACACTAATCTACACACTGTATTTACTATGAAACCCACCAGTGGAGCTACACGTGTCTTCTGAGTTTATCTGGATGTTGATGGTAAAATGTGGAAGATCTGAAAATACTAGGTTTTCTTTGGGGACTATTTGAACCTCACAGCGTCCTGCATGTATCCCTCCACCATGAATGGAGTTTAAGACTGAGATCTTCTCTAAACTATCATAAACAGCGTCTCAGAATCAGACAGTGTATTTATAACATCTACTGTAAGAACTTTCTGTGAGGAGCTTTTAATTCTGCTGGTGTTTTTTGTGGGATGCCCCTTTAAAGGGTTAACCAGCCTCAGCCGAGTCCCAGCGGTGACAGTGTCAGCACTGCAGACGAACTCCTGGAGCACATTCAGTACGAAAATCTCCACCAGGCCAATTATACTCTCCACAAATTACCCCTGATTAAGCAGTGAAGCAGCAGCTGCAGCAGATCCTGACACCAGGCCTTCAACACGGCCTCCAGATCATCTGCTTCCACACGAACACACGCCCTGCAGCGGCAGCTCGACGCAGCCTGGGAGCTTCACTCCCCACCAGCGCACGCCAAACACACAGCTGCTGTTGTTTTTAGCTCCGCCGTGTCGCTAGAACACAGCGTCTCATACAGGAACCACACAAACACACAAACACGGCCTGGGCTCCAGCCAGACCAGCAGTTAGCATCATGCTAATTCACTACCCTGCAGTGACACTACCTGTTAGCTACACTAGCCTCGGAGCTCTAGTGCTGAAACTAAACCCACCAGACGGACGGAGTGTGTTTGGAGTGAAACTGTGGAAGAACTTTCATTAAGATGGAACCAGTAACGCCGTGTTTGCTGGTTCAGTGATATTTTCATGGTTTGCTAACAGATGATGCTCGGAGGCTTAAAAATCTGTTACTTTCTGCAGTAAAATGATCTTAAATCTAGTTAATAAAGATAATATTTCTCATTTAAAAGTGTTACAGCTTATTATAAGATTATTTACTCATTCTATATGTGATTGTATGTGTGTTTATATTAGTCAGATGGTCTCAATGTACTGGCAGCTTAATTTTCTAGACTGGAAACGTGATCCAGCAGTACAGCGATATCATTTAATCAGTAAAAATATCAGTAAATTAGTTAAATACTCTTATAAAATGTGTATAAATGATGTGAAAATGAGAAATATTAGATATATTGACTGGATTTAAGATTAACATTCCCTTTTTTCAGTGTAAACATTCAAGCCTGTAGTAATCCTGCGTTCAGCTGAAGCTCCTAACTCGGAATTTCCCACTAGGAACAGGCCCGAGATCCCCCTCAGTTGGGAATTCCTACTCGGAACGTCAGCGCATGACTCCAAACCAGCTTGGCTGCTCACAGTAAATGAATTCAGTGCTAGTTTAGCTAGTCAGCCAGCAGGATCATACAGCTCAACCAACACACCAGCATTCAGTTCCCACCAGGACCACCAGCCGACCAATAACAGAGCTCTTAGGTAAGACTCCTAACACTACCTTCACCTACCTACAGGTAAGACTCCTAACACTACCTTCACCTACCTACAGGTAAGACTCCTAACACTACCTTCACCTACCTACAGGTAAGACTCCTAACACTACCTTCACCTATCTACAGGTAAAACTCCTAACACTACCTTCACCTACCTACAGGTAAGACTCCTAACACTACCTTCACCTATCTACAGGTAAGACTCCTAACACTACCTTCACCTACCTACAGGTAAAACTCCTAACACTACCTTCACCTATCTACAGGTAAAACTCCTAACACTACCTTCACCTACCTACAGGTAAAACTCCTAACACTACCTTCACCTACCTACAGGTAAGACTCCTAACACTACCTTCACCTACCTACAGGTAAAACTCCTAACACTACCTTCACCTATCTACAGGTAAAACTCCTAACACTACCTTCACCTACCTACAGGTAAGACTCCTAACACTACCTTCACCTACCTACAGGTAAAACTCCTAACACTACCATCACCTATCTACAGGTAAAACTCCTAACACTACCTTCACCTATCTACAGGTAAAACTCCTAACACTACCATCACCTACCTACAGGTAAGACTCCTAACACTACCTTCACCTACCTACAGGTAAGACTCCTAACACTACCTTCACCTATCTACAGGTAAGACTCCTAACACTACCTTCACCTACCTACAGGTAAGACTCCTAACACTACCTTCACCTATCTACAGGTAAGACTCCTAACACTACCTTCACCTACCTACAGGTAAGACTCCTAACACTACCTTCACCTACCTACAGGTAAAACTCCTAACACTACCTTCACCTACCTACAGGTAAAACTCCTAACACTACCTTCACCTACCTACAGGTAAAACTCCTAACACTACCTTCACCTACCTACAGGTAAAACTCCTAACACTACCTTCACCTACCTACAGGTAAAACTCCTAACACTACCTTCACCTACCTACAGGTAAAACTCCTAACACTACCTTCACCTATCTACAGGTAAGACTCCTAACACTACCTTCACCTATCTACAGGTAAAACTCCTAACACTACCTTCACCTATCTACAGGTAAAACTCCTAACACTACCTTCACCTATCTACAGGTAAAACTCCTAACACTACCTTCACCTACCTACAGGTAAAACTCCTAACACTACCTTCACCTACCTACAGGTAAGACTCCTAACACTACCTTCACCTACCTACAGGTAAAACTCCTAACACTACCTTCACCTATCTACAGGTAAAACTCCTAACACTACCTTCACCTACCTACAGGTAAAACTCCTAACACTACCTTCACCTACCTACAGGTAAAACTCCTAACACTACCTTCACCTACCTACAGGTAAAACTCCTAACACTACCATCACCTATCTACAGGTAAAACTCCTAACACTACCTTCACCTATCTACAGGTAAGACTCCTAACACTACCTTCACCTATCTACAGGTAAAACTCCTAACACTACCTTCACCTACCTACAGGTAAAACTCCTAACACTACCTTCACCTACCTACAGGTAAGACTCCTAACACTACCTTCACCTACCTGTGTACAGGTAAACTGTAACACTACCTTCACCTACCTGTGTACAGATAAACTGTAACACTACCTTCACCTACCTGTGTACAGGTAAGCTGTAACACTACCTTCACCTACCTGTGTACAGATAAACTGTAACACTACCTTCACCTACCTGTGTACAGGTAAACTGTAACACTACCTTCACCTATCTACAGGTAAGCTGTAACACTACCTTTACCTATCTACAGGTAAAACTCCTAACACTATCTTCACCTATCTACAGGTAAAACTCCTAACACTACCTTCACCTATCTACAGGTAAGACTCCTAACACTACCTTCACCTACCTGTGTACAGGTAAACTGTAACACTACCTTCACCTACCTGTGTACAGATAAACTGTAACACTACCTTCACCTACCTGTGTACAGGTAAGCTGTAACACTACCTTCACCTACCTGTGTACAGGTAAACTGTAACACTACCTTCACCTACCTGTGTACAGGTAAACTGTAACACTACCTTCACCTACCTGTGTACAGGTAAGCTGTAACACTACCTTCACCTACCTGTGTACAGGTAAACTGTAACACTACCTTCACCTACCTGTGTACAGGTAAACTGTAACACTACCTTCACCTACCTGTGTACAGGTAAACTGTAACACTACCCTCACCTACCTGTGTACAGGTAAACTGTAACACTACCTTCACCTACCTGTGTACAGGTAAGCTGTAAGTCTCTCTGGATAAATGCTGTACATGTAAACCCAGACTGAGCTTGAGGTCCACTGTGTGTGAAGGAGGTTGAAGATGTTCCTCATCACTGCTGTCAGGTTTCTGTGTTCTCTGCTGCTGGAGGCCGAACACGCTGCAGTACCAAAATAAACCAGCATGAAAGCTAAAACACCAAACAACCTATAAAAAGACAGGAGAGGAGGAGAAGAGAGGAGTAACAGATCTGATGATCAGAGATCTCCAGCTTCCCTCAGAGAGAGGAGACCTTCCAGAAGAAGGCTCCACTGTAACGTAGGTTAATGAGATGATTACTCCTCTCAGTTCTGGACCTCCTCTGTCGCTCCACTCGTCCTGAACTGTTTACCCGGCAGAGGGGCCTCGGACCCCGACTCTAGGCAGGGAGGGGTAGATGTGGCGGCGCTGAGCCCGGTTGGTGCTGATGCTCCGGCAGAGCTGCGAGGTTCTGGCTGGATATGAATTATGGAGGCGCGGTGTACGTGTCTCCCGGCGCTCAGTGGCG
>CM038710.1:48678008-48693084 GCA_021613375.1 Megaleporinus macrocephalus | reverse complement strand
ACACTAAACACTACCTCCTACATTTACACTAAACACTAACCCCTACATATACACTAAACACTAACTCCTACATTTACACTAAACCCTAACCCCTACATTTACACTAAACACTAACCCCTACATTTACACTAAACCCTAACTCCTACATTTACAGTAAATACTAACCTCTACATTTACACTAAACACTAACTCCTACATTTACACTAAACACTAACTCCTACATTTACACTAAATACTAACTCCTACATTTACACTAAACCCTAACCTCTACATTTACACTAAACACTACATTTACACTAAACCCTAAATCCTACATTTACACTAAACACTAACCTCTACATTTACACTAAACCCTAACTTCTACATTTACACTAAACACTAACTCCTACATTTACACTAAACACTACCTCCTACATTTACACTAAACACTACCTCCTACATTTACACTAAACCCTAACTCCTACATTTACACTAAACCCAAACCTCTACATTTACACTAAACACTAACCTCTACATTTACACTAAACCCTAACCTCTACATTTACACTAAACCCTAACCCCTACATTTACACTAAACACTAACCCCTACATTTACGCTAAACCCTAACCACTACATTTACACTAAACCCTAACTCCTACATTTACACTAAACACTAACCCCTACATTTACACTAAACCCTAACTTCTACATTTACACTAAACACTAAGCTCTACATTTACACTAAACACTAACTCCTACATTTACACTAAACACTACATTTACACTAAACCCTAACTCCTACATTTACACTAAACCCTAACACCTACATTTACACAAAACCCTAACCCCTACATCTACACAAAACCCTAACTCCTACATTTACACTAAACCCTAACTCCTACATTTACAGTAAATACTAACCTCTACATTTACACTAAACACTAACTCCTACATTTACAGTAAATACTAACCTCTACATTTACACTAAACCCTAACTCCTACATTTACAGTAAATACTAACCTCTACATTTACACTAAACACTAACTCCTACATTTACACTAAACACTAACTCCTACATTTACACTAAACACTAACTCCTACATTTACACTAAACCCTAACCTCTACATTTACACTAAACACTACATTTACACTAAACCCTAAATCCTACATTTACACTAAACACTAACCTCTACATTTACACTAAACCCTAACTTCTACATTTACACTAAACACTACCTCCTACATTTACACTAAACACTACCTCCTACATTTACACTAAACACTACCTCCTACATTTACACTAAACACTAACTCCTACATTTACACTAAACCCTAACCTCTACATTTACACTAAACACTAACCTCTACATTTACACTAAACACTAACCTCTACATCTACACTAAACACTAACCTCTACATCTACACTAAACACTACCTCCTACATTTACACTAAACACTAACTCCTACATCTACACTAAACACTAACTCCTACATCTACACTAAACCCTAACTCCTACATTTACACTAAACACTAACTCCTACATCTACACTAAACCCTAACTCCTACATTTACACTAAACACTAACTCCTACATCTACACTAAACCCTAAAACCTACATTTACACTAAACCCTAACCCCTACATTTACACTAAACCCTAACTCCTACATTTACACTAAACCCTAACTCCTACATTTACACTAAACCCTAACCCCTACATTTACACTAAACACTAACTCCTACATTTACACTAAACACTACCTCCTACATTTACACTAAACACTAACTCCTACATTTACACTAAACACTAACTCCTACATTTACACTAAACACTAACTCCTACATTTACACTAAACCCTAACTTCTACATTTACACTAAACACTAACTCCTACATCTACACTAAACCCTAACTCCTACATTTACACTAAACACTAACTCCTACATTTACACTAAACCCTAACCCCTACATTTACACTAAACCCTAACTTCTACATTTACACTAAACACTAACTCCTACATCTACACTAAACACTACATTTATAAAAAATATATTTCTAATATTAATGTGAGAAGATATAGAGTTTGCATATTTATTAAATATTTGTTACAGTGTGTCAGTGTGAGTGTGGTCAGTCAGTGATCAGCTGATCATTTAACTGGATCTCATGTAATTGATTAGTGTTGGTTTGGCCACAGTCTAAAGCAGAGATTACATATTGATTAGAGTTGATTGGAGGTTTAAACATGATTCAGTGCAGCTTTACAGCAGCTGTGGGCAGATCACCTCTCCGGCCTCAGTCCTGCACTCGGGTTTATATACAATACCTACATTTAGTTATACATTCAATCTAATGAGAAACTGTAACTCAGTTTATATACAATACCTACATTTAGAGTTATACATTCAACCTAATGAGAAACTGTAACTCAGTTTATATACAATACCTACATTTAGAGTTCTACACTCAACCTAATGAGAAACTGTAACTCCGTTTATATACAATACCTACATTTAGAGTTATACATTCAACCTAATGAGAAACTGTAACTCAGTTTATATACAATACCTACATTTAGAGTTATACATTCAACCTAATGAGAAACTGTAACTCAGTTTATATACAATACCTACATTTAGAGTTATACATTCAACCTAATGAGAAACTGTAACTCAGTTTATATACAATACCTACATTTAGTTATACATTCAACCTAATGAGAAACTGTAACTCAGTTTATATACAATACCTACATTTAGAGTTCTACATTCAACCTAATGAGAAACTGTAACTCAGTTTATATACAATACCTACATTTAGAGTTATACATTCAACCTGATGAGAAACTGTAACTCAGTTTATATACAATACCTACATTTAGAGTTATACATTCAACCTGATGAGAAACTGTAACTCAGTTTATATACAATACCTACATTTAGAGTTATACATTCAACCTAATGAGAAACTGTAACTCAGTTTATATACAATACCTACATTTAGAGTTATACATTCAACCTAATGAGAAACTGTAACTCAGTTTATATACAATACCTACATTTAGAGTTATACATTCAACCTAATGAGAAACTGTAACTCAGTTTATATACAATACCTACATTTAGAGTTCTACATTCAACCTAATGAGAAACTGTAACTCAGTTTATATACAATACCTACATTTAGAGTTATACACTCAACCTAATGAGAAACTGTAACTCAGTTTATATACAATACCTACATTTAGTTATACATTCAACCTAATGAGAAACTGTAACTCAGTTTATGTACAATACCTACATTTAGAGTTATACATTCAACCTAATGAGAAACTGTAACTCAGTTTATATACAATACCTACATTTAGAGTTATACATTGAACCTAATAAGAAACTGTAACTCATATTATAAACAATACCTATATTTAGAGTTATACATTCAATCTAATGAGAAACTGTAACTTAGTTTATATACAATACTTACATTTAGAGTTATACACTCAACATAATGGGAAACTGTAACTCAGTTTATATACAATACCTACATTTAGTTATACATTCGACCTAATGAGAAACTGTAACTACATTTGGAGCTCTAAACAGTGAAACTTCACATTCAATTACTTTAAGTGCTTCTTTAAAAACAGCAGAACGATGTAAAGAAAGTTATTTGAACGTTTTATATGAATGTTTTAACAGTTTATCTTGTTTCTGTAGTCCAGCGTTTAATCCAGCGTAAACTGAAAGCAAATCTCAGTTCGTTTAGTGCTAAAGTTATATAGACAGTATAGAAGTGAATTATATTATATAGATTTGCTGAGTTCTGTATTAAATAAACACTGTGTGGTGCTGAAGCTGCTCTTACATGTTTGTATGTGTGTGACAGTGAATGTGAGTCTATGCAGAATACTTACCGGGATATACAGCACCCTCCGTCTGTCTGTCCATCCGTCCCTCCATCAGTTTGACTGTCTACTCATCTGTCTGTATATCTGTCTCTCTCTACCCCCCCCATATATATATATATATATATATATATATATATATATATATATATATATATATGTGTGTGTGTGTGTGTGTGTGTGTGTGTGTGTGTGTGTGTGTGTGTGTTCAGCAGAGTTTTACATTTACAAAGGAAACAATCATCCACATACACAGAATAAGAGAAACGTTGTGTTGTTTGTGCAGCAGTTTTAATATTATTACTGTTTTTTGTTTCCAGGAGTCAGATTAGCTGATTGGAGGAAGAGTGTCAGACAGGAAGTGGCTCACTGCAACACACACACACCTCAGCCCAGTCCAGGACCACCAGTCTTCCAAACCATCCAGACCCTCACAGTAAACAGTCCTGTTATACACAAGAACCAGGAGCAGAGGGTGGGACTCTCTTCAAAGGGGAACATCACTGATTTCTCAAAATTATAGTTGGTTTTGTGTGGAACTCTCTGTTCTAGATACAGTCAGAGCTGTTGACAGTGGTTCTAGATACAGTCAGATCTGTTCACAGTGGAGGTGAACGGAACCAGACGTCCTCCTCTAAAAGCTCCTCACAGAAAGTTCTTACAGTAGATGTTATAAATACACTGTCTGATTCTGAGACGCTGTTTATGATAGTTTAGAGAAGATCTCAGTCTTAAACTCCATTCATGGTGGAGGGATACATGCAGGACGCTGTGAGGTTCAAATAGTCCCCAAAGTTGTAGACCCCAGGTTCTCATCACCACCACTGTAAACAGCATCTCCAGCACTCAGTTATTGGGGAATTATAAAAAATGGTGAGGGTGTCCTTCGCTAACGCAGAGGGAAAGTAGCTGAAATAATAATTTAAATGTGAGAGCGCTGTCCTCCTCTTCGCTCGAGTGTAGTCGTGTTTGGTTTCTGAAGTTTCTGCTTCTTTAAATTTTAGCACCAGAGCTGAGAGGCTAACGTAGCTCACAAGTAATTGAAGCTCATTAGCATTAGCTAATTAGCACGGTGCACTCAATTACTGACCTTACAGACCTGATGACGTGGACACTGAACTGCTGGACGTAGGTATGGATGAAATGTATGCTGATGTATGTTTGTCCACTGTTTTCGTCCAAAGAAGGAAAGCTGGGACACGTAGAGCTTCAGTGTGACAATCACTCAGATCTTCACAATCAGACACCTTCACCCAGCGCCAGGCAACTCTTCACTACGGCAACGTAAACAAACACTGTAACGTAAACAACATTCAACAGCTGAACACCTTTTAAAACACCCTGTGTGACCGCACCCCCACCATACAGCACCCACCATCCACTCCCACCACACAGCACCCACCATCCACTCCCACCACACAGCACCCACCATCCACTCCCACCATCCACTCCCACCATCCACTCCCCCTGCACAGCACCCACCATCCACTCCCACCTTCCACTCCCAACGCAGAGCACCCACCATCCACTCCCACCACACAGCACCCACCATCCACTCCCACCACACAGCACCCACCATCCACTCCCACCATCCACTCCCACCATCCACTCCCCCTGCACAGCACCCACCATCCACTCCCACCATCCACTCACACCTTCCACTCCCAACGCAGAGCACCCACCATCCACTCCCACCACACAGCACCCACCATCCACTTCCACCATCCACTCCCACCGCTCAGCACCCACCATCCAGTTCCACTGTTCACCCCCACCCAAAGCATCCACCACCCAGTTCCACTGTTCACCCCCACCCAAAGCATCCACCATTTAGTTCCACTGTTCACCCCCACCCAAAGCATCCACCATCCGGTTTCACTGTCCACCCCCACTGTACAGCACCCACCATCCAACCCCTTCATCCACCCTCACCGCACAACACCCACCGTCCCCTCGCATTGTCCACTCCCACCATCCAGTCCCACCGCACAGCACCCATCATTCAGTCCCTCAACCCAGTCACACTATTTACTCCCTATCCACTCCCACCATCTAATCACTGCATCCAATCCCACCCTCAGCCCCCCTCAGCAGACTGTTTTAATAAGGGAGCAGATCTGGAGGGTTTATTAAGTGCACTGTATTCACTTCTGCTAACAACAAAATCAACAAATGTAAAAGTAAAAAAATCAAACAAACTAAAAAAGAAAACGAACTGACTCGTGAATCTGTGGCGCTGGCGCTCCAACACGCCGGTACTGAGAAACTGAAGTTTCATTTAAATTAAATCTGATGTGATTTCCCCCACACGCCGTTTACACAGTCCTTCAGCTGTTTGTTTGTTTGTTTGTTGTTTGTTTGTTTTTCTACTTGGAGTTGTAGGAGACGAAGCGCTGGTTCAGCGGGTTCTCCGGAGACTTCGTCCACTCCTTCTTCAGCTGCTGCTTCAGCTGAGACATGCGCATGTTGGGGTTCTCCATTTTAAGGCGGGACAGGTTGGCCTCCTCGAACGCAGCGTACGCCGCCTTCATCCGCCGCTCGGGGTGGCGGTCCAGGTCCTCCGCAGTGCTGCAATACAAACCGCCACAAGGGGGCTTTAAAGGGACAGTCCAGAAAAATCTAATTTCTTATCAAATACATTTGACCCTGAGTTACAAAGCTCATGTAGCGAATCAGTAGATAGCATTTACTGACCACTACACCACCGTACTGACCACTACACCACCATACTGACCACTACACCACCATACTAACCACTACACCACCGTACTGACCACTACACCACCATACTGACCACTACACCACCATACTAACCACTACACCACCGTACTGACCACTACACCACCGTACTAACCACTACACCACCGTACTGACCACTACACCACCGTACTAACCACTACACCACCTTACTAACCACTACACCACCATACTAACCACTACACCACCATACTAACCACTATACCACCGTACTAACCACTACACCACCATACTAACCACTACACCACCATACTGACCACTACACCACCATACTAACCACTACAACACCATACTAACCACTACACCACCGTACTGACCACTACACCACCATACTAACCACTACACCACCATACTGACCACTACACCACCATACTAACCACTACACCACCGTACTAACCACTACACCACCGTACTGACCACTACACCACCGTACTGACCACTACACCACCTTACTAACCACTACACCACCATACTAACCACTACACCACCATACTAACCACTATACCACCGTACTAACCACTACACCACCATACTAACCACTACACCACCATACTAACCACTACACCACCATACTGACCACTACACCACCATACTAACCACTACACCACCGTACTGACCACTACACCACCATACTAACCACTACACCACCATACTGACCACTACACCACCATACTAACCACTACACCACCATACTAACCACTACACCACCGTACTGACCACTACACCACCATACTGACCACTACACCACCATACTAACCACTACACCACCGTACTGACCACTACACCACCATACTAACCACTACACCACCATACTGACCACTACACCACCATACTAACCACTACACCACCATACTAACCACTACACCACCATACTAACCACTACACCACCATACTGACCACTACACCACCATACTAACCACTACACCACCATACTGACCACTACACCACCATACTAACCACTACACCACCATACTAACCACTACACCACCATACTAACCACTATACCACCGTACTAACCACTACACCACCATACTAACCACTACACCACCGTACTAACCACTACACCACCGTACTAACCACTACACCACCGTACTAACCACTACACCACCATACTAACCACTACACCACCATACTAACCACTACACCACCATACTAACCACTATACCACCGTACTAACCACTACACCACCATACTAACCACTACACCACCATACTAACCACTACACCACCGTACTAACCACTACACCACCGTACTAACCACTACACCACCATACTAACCACTACACCACCATACTAACCACTACACCACCATACTAACCACTACACCACCATACTAACCACTACACCACCGTACTAACCACTACACCACCGTACTAACCACTACACCACCATACTAACCACTACACCACCGTACTAACCACTACACCACCATACTAACCACTACACCACCATACTAACCACTAGTTCCAGATTTCTCCTGGACGCCCCAGACACTGTATGAATGTATTCAGTTTCTTCAGCAGTACTCTCAGTCACAGATTTACCTTCACAGGTGAGTGAAGGTGAGTGAACATCCCCACCTGCGTCACCTGCGTCACCTGCGTCACCTCTACTGCTTTATATAACGCGGCTACGTTTAAAACTACTGAACGCTGATTAAAGAACCTGAGCACTGCGATGGCATCCTCGATGGTTCGGGCTGAGCCTTCTTCCTGAATGGTCCGGTTAATGTTCTCCTCCAGCGGCGTCTCCAGGTGAGTCTTCTCTGCAGAACGAGAGAACAGAGCATGAGAGCAATCAAAGCTGGACTCAACGATGTCAGATAACCTGCATCAGCACCACAACATACAACCGAGCTCGAGCATCAGATTCACAGTGCTCCGAGTTCACAGGAGGCTTTCACAGAGTTAACACCACCACAACAGAACAGACGAGAGAAAAACTAACAACGCCTAACAACGACTAGGGGTGGGCGATATGGCCCTACAACAATATCATGATATTTTTGAGATAACGATACTCTTGGCGATATGAGAAAACATTGAATTAAAAAAAAAATATTTCAAGAATTTACTACTGCAACAAAATGAAAATTAAATTTTATTATTGCATATGATATGATATGGCACTCCCCCAAACTGAGATATTAAACAATACAAGAATTTTCATCAGAAGTCTAAAGTTAAATGAATGATACTGGATAAAATCTGTCTTTAGTAGATATTGGAGATGGAAGGATCGATCGGCTATGTATTGGTATCGGATGATGTGATCAGTGATCGGACGATATTTCTCCAGTTTAGCTGATCCTGAGAGCCGATCGATGGCGTTAAAAAATGAGCCTAATTTTTGTATTTACAGCTAGAGTTACATCCAGCATAAGGAGCCCTCCGGCCAGCTCCCTGCAATTCCTATCTGAACCACTAGGTGGAAATACACACCCTTTCATTTTCCACAGACTGACTAAAGCAGCGGCCTCACGAGGAAAACATGTGCAGATAGAAAACGTCGTCCGTCTGGCAGTGTTTACCGTACGTGACTCAGACTCATCCAGGACATTTTAAATTAGTAAAATCAGTGTGTCTCGTGGGGGAACCAAGATATTTAACATACTAATCTGATACGATAATTAAGAGACACCACACAGCTGAACACAGTGAGTATCAGTAACAGCAGAGCTAGCACACACAGCTAACACTAAACTAATAACCCAGAAACCAGTACAGACCAGATCTGACCGGTACCAACAGAACAGCAGCAACAATTCAATATTCTACATTTAATGATTACAGATTTAGTTTAAAATAACAGAGTCTGAGTTTAATGACTGCAGTTTTTACTGTATTTATTTAATTAACCTTTTTTCATTTTTAATTAAGGTTCTAAATGTAATGATTGCAGTATTGGTGATATTTGATTTATTTTGTTTATTTACTGATAATTTAGTTAAAAATATTATACTGTTTTATATGAGCTGGTTAAAAATGGTAATAACCCAGTTTAGACCATGTTTCATGACTTGCTTGCCCTAAATAACTACATGTAGCCCTGCTGTGGCATACAGCCCCGCCCTCATTCGGTATCGGCTATCGGCCAATCACACTGAAAGGTGATCAAAGATCGAAACCGACCTCAAAAACGCTGATCGGTCCATCTTTAGTAGATATATAAAGGGAAAAGAGAAGTGTAAATATTTCTTTAAAAACAGTAAAAGTAGTACCTGATGTGATAATTAGGGATGGTACGATATTTCAGGGTATAATATCACGATATTCAAAAATGTTGGTGATATTATTGTGATACGATACGGCACACCTCTACTTCAGACACTAACACAACAGAACAGAAGAAATATCAGGGGTGAGAGCGACACCGCTGCTCTCGTGTGTGTGATTTATTTAGGAGCTCCATTAAAAACAGTAACGCTGAGCTGCTTCTTAAACTTTTCACAGAGAAGGCCGACTGTCCAGTCGAGGTTTGGTCCACTGCAATGCGACAGCCATCGCTACTGGAGTCCAACTGAATCTACCAGGAGAGGCTTCACGACCGTGCAGGCATTTAAACGAGCTTTAAGCTGGAAAAGCCTATAAAAGCTCTCCAAGCTCGACATGTTATATAGGAGCTGTAAGATGAGGCACCTCGTTGGGTTTTCAGCCATAATCTTTACTGTCTGGTTATATAGGGTGGGTTTACAGACGGTGAGGCCCGTGAGCAAAAACGTTTTAAACTAATAACTCATCTGCTTATCAAAGCACCTGAGCCTCACTGCTGATCTTATAGCTGAACCCCGGCTGGTAACACTGTAAGCTTTAATATGTTGTATTGACTAAATTATTAAGACGTAAAAAAAAAAATCACTAAAGTATCTTATTAATAAATTAACTCTTTTATTCTAAATATGTAACATATGGACACAGATCTTACTGACGTGCAATGCCTGCTGGGTAGATGAGGTCAGATGGTTTCAGGTCTGAACTGGACTGTGGTGTGAAGGAGTGAGTGTTAGTTACTAAGCTAGCTTAAAGAAAACCATGTACATTGTGTTGTTGATGTTGTTTCAGTGAAAGGCAGTGTGAAGACTGATATTAGTCTCAACAGCTTCACAAACATAAACAAGGAGAATAGTTAGTGAAGCAGCGTGTGGACCAACACAGCTACCCAAAGACCCCCGCTCTGCTCTCCTCACTTCAGTCTGGATGAGTTGGAGTGGTTCAGTAGACCACCACTGGTGAGAGACTTGACGGAGGCTGTTGGTTTTAAGTGGAGACTAAAACACAATGCAGTGCCAGTTTCTCCACACAGGAAGTCCAGAAGCTCCAGATTATGGAGAACCGCGAGAAGAACCGTGAACGTGAACATGAGCTGGATTCTCTCCTGGCGTCCCGCCAACAACGTTTAGCGTTAGCGTCAGAGCGGAGCTCCTTTAACAGACACTCTCCTTCTCCGTCAACACCAACTGTGTCACTCTCTCCTCCACCCTCTCTGTTCACCATTTACACTAACGTGGTGTGTGATGTCACCGCTGATGTCAGAAATGTTGAGTTCTAGCTCAAACTGTAAAGACTGAACAGTAGCATGTTTAGTAGCTAGCTGTGCTCCAGCGTGACAGCCGGTTACTGCAACCATTTCTGTCCAGAGAGACGTCAGTTATGCTCTACTGGACCTCCAGCTACAGATGACTGGTTCATCACCAGTGACTGAACCTGTGACCTTCTGAAGGCCAACACTCCTGCAGGACGCTTGCACCACAGGCCTGAGGAGATACATCACTGAAGCACACGGCCCATCGCTACCTTTCTCCTTGGCTGGCTGTTTCTGTGCCTGCTCCTTCTGCAGGTTCTCCTCGATCTGCGCCCTCGTCACCTTCCCTGTCGGTTCTTTAGGCTGTTTGCCCTTCAGCTTAGAGTCCTCCTCATCCAGGAGCCGCTGGTTCTCCCTCTTTCTCTCCAGAACCTCCAAACGCTTCCTTTCCTTCTCATCCTGCACACAATCAATCAATCAATCTTTATTTAAGCTCAGATGTACATTGAGGGCAACCCTCATTTTCAATGTAGCTGAGTATTTACATGAACAGGGATTGCCTAGAAAATAAAAACAAAATTTTAATATTATATATTAAAACAACTGAGAAGACACATTAAACGAAAATTTAGAAATTAGAAATAGAAGTAGAAATAGAAGTAGAAATAATAATAATAAAAAATAGATAAAAGTTAAGATTTAATTAATAAGAAATTATTATGAGAGGATAAAAGATTACAAGTAATTATAAAAAAAAAAGTAAAATAGTTCAAAAGAAATTTTAAGAGAAAAACACAGAGGAACCTTCAGTAAACTGTTCAGTAAACATTCATCTCACTGGATGGAAACTGGGGGGCTGTAATCCTGGGAACAGCCTGGTCTCCTCACCGATCACAGCACGGCTGATAAGGTATGGCTATAATTCATATTACAGTTACCATATAACTGAGAAAAATCATAATTTGATATTTTCACCAAACTGTTCTGCCTCAGCCTTTCAAACGCTCAATTACGAAATGACGAGAAACAGGAAATACAGAATAAACTACAGGCTCTAGCTGCACATCATCATCACGTCCTATTAACTCTCTAATTAAGCCGCTGTCCTGAATTCCAAGGCTGTGTATTTATGCCGAAACCTACAGAGATTAGAAACACAAACCATTAAACTCAAGGACGTTTCTCAGTCACCCTCCACTGCTGAGCACCGCGTACACACTGGGTCATTACACGGTAACGAGACACTGAACGGCTAAAGCAGAGCTTCTCAACCTGAACATCAACCTCCACACGACCCCAGAAACCTGTGACCTGGACAGAGAGTTCATTTAAAAATATATAGTGTATACTATATATCTGTATACTAATACTATATACACTAATATCTGTAATACACTACAGGAGGCGTAGGGGGCGATGGTGGTTCTGAAAGACTGTAATACACTACAGGAGGCGTAGGGGGCGACGGTGGTTCTGACAGACTGTAATACACTACAGGAAGCGTAGGGGGCGACGGTGGTTCTGACAGACTGTAATACACTACAGGAAGCGTAGGGGGCGACGGTGGTTCTGAAAGACTGTAATACACTACAGGAAGCGTAGGGGGCGACGGTGGTTCTGACAGACTGTAATACACTACAGGAAGCGTAGGGGGCGACGGTGGTTCTGACAGACTGTAATACACTACAGGAAGCGTAGGGGGCGACGGTGGTTCTGACAGACTGTAATACACTACAGGGAGCGTAGGGGGCGACGGTGGTTCTGACAGACTGTAATACACTACAGGAAGCGTAGGGGGCGACGGTGGTTCTGAAAGACTGTAATACACTACAGGAGGCGTAGGGGGCGACGGTGGTTCTGACAGACTGTAATACACTACAGGAAGCGTAGGGGGCGACGGTCGTTCTGACAGACTCTAATACACTACAGGAAGCGTAGGGGGCGACGGTGGTTCTGACAGACTGTAATACACTACAGGAGGCGTAGGGGGCGACGGTGGTTGTGAAAGACTGTTATACACTACAGGAAGCGTAGGGGGGCGACGGTCCTTTTGGCAGACTGTAATACACTACAGGAAGCGTAGGGGGCGACGGTGGTTCTGACAGACTGTAATACACTACAGGACGCGTAGGGGGCGACGGTGGTTCTGAAAGACTGTAATACACTACAGGAGGCGTAGGGGGCGACGGTGGTTCTGACAGACTGTAATACACTACAGGAAGCGTAGGGGGCGACGGTGGTTCTGACAGACTGTAATACACTACAGGAGGCGTAGGGGGCGACGGTGGTTCTGAAAGACTGTAATACACTACAGGAAGCGTAGGGGGCGACGGTGGTTCTGATAGACTGTAATACACTACAGGAAGCGTAGGGGCGACGGTGGTTCTGACAGACTGTAATACACTACAGGAGGCGTAGGGGGCGATGGTGGTTCTGACAGACTGTAATACACTACAGGAGGCGTAGGGGGCGATATAATGTCTAATATTTCTGTTTATGAGACGGTGGTCCTGACAGGTTCTGTTGTGCTGAAGGTTCAGTTCTCTGGGTCTCTCAGTACCAGCAGTGTGCTGTGCTGTGTTTAATTAGTGAAGTGGCAGGGCTGGCAGGGCTGGCAGGGCTGGCAGGGCTGGCAGGGCTGGGCATCGCGGGGCAGCGGCCCAGTGGAGGATCAGGTGACGGAGTGCAGCAGAAACAGGATGACGGGAGCCGTGTGGAGTTTTACTACAAGCACTTCACTTAAAACACCAGAGGAACCTGCCAGCAGCCCCTGATCTGATCCGATCTGATCCGATCTGCCACCACGTCCTCAATAATGTATCAGCGAGAGGAGAACAGGAAGCCGAGAGACCGCACAGATAACGGAATAGTCGTGGATCAACTAGAGCCTGACTGATAGACCAGCTCGAACCGGCTCTACGTTTACTAGAGTATCTCCACGTGTGACCGAGTGATACGGTTCTAACGAATCTCAATTCTTTCACCTCCAATCAGCTCGTTAACACGTCCGGGTCTGGGTCTCTACTGAGCTTCTGTCTTTTCAGCAGCTGCAGCGTTGGAGCAGCTCCAAGAAAAGAAATTCCAAATGGGTGGTCCAAGAAAAACTACCAGTGGTCTCTGTAACACCCATATAGTTAACAGTTTGGTGTTGGTTGACTAACCCAGCTAACGTTAGCTCCACTGGTAAAGCTAGACTGGTTCTTTGGTGATCTTCTTGATGAACTATGGGTTTTTATAGTTTTTATAGGGAGTTTGTTGTTTTGAACCCTCATCTTCACGTTTCGGTTTCTAAGGGCTGCTCAGATTAAGCGAGGATAGCCTAGCTATTTCTCCCTAGCCAGCTATATTCGTCAGTAGGGCTGGGTATGCTAATTTTAAAGATCTCGGGTTTATACGAATCGATATCGGATTATTCAAATGAAGACCCTATTAGTCTGACCGACAAGCCTGACCATCGGAACCTGAAGATGTGAGTTAATCGTAAGAAACTCCCTATAAAACCCCGTAGTTTATCAATGAGAACCACAAAGAACCAGTTTATCTTTTAGCAATGGTGCTAACGTTAGCTAACTTTAGAGTCCAACAGTACTGAACTTGGTGTTTCTTCATTGGTGTAAGAATTGTAATCACCATAGCAACCGCAGCTGCTTCCTCTTCTCTCTCTCAGCAAAAGGAAAGTTCTAGAACCAGAACTGAGGAGTTTTTAGGAGCACAGAACCTCAGCGACTCAGTGGAGACTCAGACCCACACGTGTTAAACAGACTAACTTGCTTCACTAACGTTTGCAGCCTGGGTGATCCTCACCATCATCTCCTCCTCACCAGGTTCCTCTGTGTGATGTGGGAAGGTTCGGTCGGAGCGAGTCCTGGGACGTACTGAAATTCAGGGCTTCTGGACGTTAATTTGGGCTGTG
>CM038710.1:48615508-48673008 GCA_021613375.1 Megaleporinus macrocephalus | reverse complement strand
GAAAGCACTGTAATGTCCATTCAGCAGTACTTAATGCTACAATACTGCAACAGTTACTTTGAATTTAACAGGTAATGAAATAGCATTTGCTGAAAATATCAAGTGTATATATTGCAAATAAATAAGTATCACTGCTGTACATACCTGGTAGTTTTCACATAAGTTACAATGTACTTTCATATCCCACAAGCAAAGAGTCGTATGTTATAAGCTTATTAAATATTCACCAATTGCAAGATACTTTAAAAGTACTACTACAATAATCAGGGGATCCACTGACCAAGTACTTGTACGTGGTATTTGGTACTAGTTGATGCTGATAAAATAAGTAACCTTCTTAGATTAGTTGTTAGTGTAAAGCTTTTGTAATGCATTTTAACAACTACATTCTTAAAATCTAGCTGTTTTTATTTATTTATTTTTATTGTTTTATTTATTGGTTTAAGATGAGCAATCAGACAGTAAGAGAAAAGAAAGAGATATTTAAAAAAAATAAATAAAAAATAGGCATTATAAAATAATAATTACTAAACTTACACACTAACACAGATCAGTGATCAATCACATAATAGTAGTACATACAAATAGACAAACGAAAGCAGGAGGCAACAGTCCAGGACAAAGTTGAAACATTAAATGTACCTAACTGGTTTCTGGATGATCCTGGAGCTCTATGTCATCGAGATGCGTTAACAGGGGTCCCCATGTTTTATAGTAGCTATAGATCCTTTGAAGGTACAGCTCATTAGTTCAAGTTTAATAAAGTACAGTGCGTCTTTAACCCTGGGAAGGAGGGTGTGTGTTTTCCAAAACAACAGAATGAGCCGCCTCGCAATAAGAGTCAGAAACGCTACCGAGTTTAGGTACAGCGATAGTGGCTGGAAGGAAACCCAACATTTCAATGACTGGAGTGTGAACTAAATATTGAGTTCCAGTAAGTCTGTACTAAAGTGCAGGTCCAGAAAATATGATATAAATCAGAGATGGACCAATCAGAGTTTTTGAGGCTGATTCCGATCGCCGATCGCCTTTCAGCGTGATCAGGCGACAGCTGATACCGATCGAGGGCGGGGCTATATACCACAGCAGGTCTACATGTAGTTATTAGCGCAAGCAAGTCATTAAACATGATCTAAACTGATTATTACTATTTTTAACAGTAATGTAAAACAGTATAATATTTTAAACTAAATTATCAATAAATAAACAAAGTAAATCAAACAAAGAGGTCTCCTCTTCCTGGATGTAACACTAGCTGGAAACACAGAAATTAGGCTCATTTGTTTAACGTCTCTCGGGATCGGCTAAATTGGAGAAATATCGGCCGATCACTGATCACATATTTTGATTAAAAATCGACCGATACCAATACATTGCCAATCGATCCTTTCATCTTTAATATACATTGGTTGGGGGGTCACTCTGAACTACGGAAGCCCAAAGTGGGGCATCGGTGGCGGAAGTTAAAACTGAGAGAAAACCGATTTTCATAAAAACACATCATCCTGAACTGTAAATTCAAATTAATGGATAAAATCGATCTATCGCCCAGCTCTAGCTGTAACTGAACAGCCTTCACAGCAGAAAGTGGCTGGCGGAGCGTATAACCAGTATCTGATGTATTCCACAGAAGGGCAGGCGATGCCAGGTGAAGGTCACGACCTTCAGAGTGAACCCCGTCCACTGTAGCTGTGGACAGAACTGCAGGCCACTGCATTCCCTACATACCAGTGAAGGAATGTCAGGCGAACAGAACAACGAACACCTGGACATTTCAACCGCGCAGCAGCAGATTTAACCCGGCTTTGTGTTCGGTCGCTTCTGGAAGGTGTGATGAAGTCCAGTAAACACGGGACAGTACGTTACTCCCATCACAGAGAATCACCCCAGACTGTAAACAAACCAGAAACTACTCACAGACACACATATCTGGACTGCAGGCCAGTACTAAACCTGTATGGAGGCCACATTTGGCCTGAGGGCTGGACTTTGGACACCCCAGCTGTAGACAGAACACTAATCTTCATCACGAGTGTTTCTGCTTATTTTCTTTACAATATAATTAATTTAAAAAGAAGATATTAGAATTGGGACTGCAGGATATCACACCTACATAAACAGTGTTTACATCATACTGTGTGGTTCCCGACACGTAGACTGTCCCAATTCTTACATCCCTTAAATAAATATTCTCTCTACTGAGGTTCCTTCAGCTGATCTGTACAGAAGCATCGAACGGTTCCTCAGCCGCTAAGACAATCCCATGATGCAACACACGCAGAGCTGTTTCCAAGTGGAGCTCAGAGTGGTGACATCATCTTCAAATATGGTCAGCAGCAGCTCGTCGTCTTAAACGTGGGCGTTTCATTTTCCACTGCCGAAAATACCAACACCTGGTTTAGTAACTAGAGATCGGCTGATATATCGGTCGGCTGATATATCAGGCCAGTATTTGCCATTTTTTTATATATCAGCATCGGCAGATATTAGTGTTTCACTGCTCTAGTGTAATACACACATTAGCTCCGGGGCTAAAGCTAACTGCTCTAGTGTAATACACACATTAGCTCCGGGGCTAAAGCTAACTGCTCTAGTGTAATACACACATTAGCTCCGGGGCTAAAGCTAACTGCTCTAGTGTAATACACACATTAGCTCCGGGGCTAAAGCTAACTGCTCTAGTGTAATACACACATTAGCTCCGGGGCTAAAGCTAACTGCTCTAGTGTAATACACACATTAGCTCCGGGGCTAAAGCTAACTGCTCTAGTGTAATACACACATTAGCTCCGGGGCTAAAGCTAACTGCTCTAGTGTAATACACACATTAGCTCCGGGGCTAAAGCTAACTGCTCTAGTGTAATATACACATTAACACGTTACTGTTACACAGAGAGTCTCTCCGGAGCAGAGAGAGCTTCCCAGACACTACTCAGACACTACTCAGACACTACTCAGACACTACTCAGACACTACTCAGACACTACTCAGACACTACTCAGACATTACTCAGACACTACTCAGACACTACTCAGACACTACTCAGACACTACTCAGACACTACTCAGCTTCCAGCACTCGAGACAAACTAAAGAAAACAGAACAGAGCCGCTGTGTAACAACCATTACAGCATATCAGCGTCTCTCTCTCTCTCTCCCTCTCTCTCTCTCTCTCTCTCTCTCTCTCTGTCTCTCTCTCTCTCTCTCTCTCTCTCTCTTTCTCTCTCTCTCTCTCTCTCTGTCTCTCTCTCTGCAGTGAACATGTGGTCTGTGTGGAAGTATTTTTAAATAAACTTCTTAATAACTGGTTAGTTTTGGGTATGAAGAGATGTATGTTACACTCTTTTAGCAGTAATGTGGTCATACAGTATTTTTGGGGGGCAGATAAAAATATTTAGTTTTTTCTTGTTAAGTTCAATTAATGATGTTAAGTTCAGAAATGTTGTTTATCCACCTCGTTATTACTGGTGCGACATTTTATCAGCAAATAAAACAGAAAACTTCTAAAATCAGCTTTAAATATCAGCAGCACATATCGGCCATCGGCTGAGCCTGACCTCTAAATATCGGCATCGGCTATAAGCGATCTCTATTAGTAACCGCAGTACGGCTGTGCTTGACTGGCCAGCAAACTCGCCTGACCTAAGCCTCGTAGAACTGGGGTCACTAATAGGCGGACCGTGGTCCGGATCCGGACCCAAACCAATAAACTACTCAGAATGATTTAATTAAGACCGTGTTTATTTTAAGCGGCGGAGCTTTTCTTGTCTTTACGGCGCAGTGAACTCACAGACCAATCACGTGCGCTGTAAGATCACTGAAGGTGCTCCTCAGCCAATCAGATCTGTGCACACTGGGGTGTGCGGCACGCACACAGGCGAGGTAGGAAGTGAGGAGCAGCAGTCGGAGACTAAAGCGAGTCAGAAAGAATATCGTAAAAACAGAAAAGTGAACAGAGAGAACTGAGTGTTTAACAGGAACGGTTCTGGAACGGTTCTGGAACGGTTCTGGAACGGACCTGTTTTATTTACTGCCTTTAAAAATAAACACTTTAAGATTCTCTGTTTTTCAGACGTTTTCTGTTTGTTTAATGTAGATCTTGTTTTTATTGAAGTGAGTAAAAATATTTATTATTAGTTTATAAATAATTAATTCAGTATTTAAACAGTAAATATACTGAAATATACTGAACGGTATGTGTGGTGTGTTGGTGTTTCAGTAGCTGATGGTATGAGATGCTGATACTAGATACTTCAGTAAACAGATACACCACTGAATCAGAACACACGCTAGAGATGATGATGATGAGACTTTTAGGTTTTTTTATTGGCTGTAAGCCAGAATCAACAATATCAAAAGAAATAAACACTTGAAACAGATCACTTTGTTTATCGTGAATCTATAAGAGTTTCACTTTTTTAATTCAATTACTGAAATAATTTAACTTTTTATAACTTTTTATTCTAATTGATTGAAATGCACCTATATATGAATACAGTGCTGGTGGAGAGTCTACCAGAGTATGAGTATTAAACTCATTAAGAAAGGTTCACACTTCAAAGATTCATTTATATTACATGTAAGTTTCTATACAGATACACGTGACCCCCCCCCGACCCGACCCGACTTGATGTAGAGGTCAGCACTTGGATGCTAATAATGATCAAAGGCCACTGATCAATACCGCTCAGCCTGCATCTTCAGCCCAGGACAAAGTTTACGGCCCTGCAGAAACTCCGGCCATGAGCTTCTCACATATCTTAAAGAACAAAACACAGTCCGTCTCTGTCACCAGCTTATCACCGCGAGCGACCACCGTGTCCCCAAACACGGCAGCAGCTACTCGCCGCAGCTCACGCCTCCTCCGGGGCTGTTCACACGGACTGCTAGCGGAAAAGCCTGTAAGTCTCATTTATTTACTAGCATTGCTCTGTGTTTATCAGCGCGGTGTACTTTACTGGTCTCCACAGTTACAGCCAGTTTACCAGCTACTCCTGTAAACGTCTGGACCTTCAGCAGCGACTGACCACCACAGATTAGGTCTACAGTTAATCCAAGTCTGGGAAACTGGCCGGTGTGTTCGAGGATTAGAGCAGAAGCTAACTGGTGAACCAAAGTTAACTAGTGATTAGAAGCTAACTGGTGAACCAAAGTTAACTAGTGATTAGAAGCTAACTGGTGAACCAAAGCTAACTAGTGATTAGAAGCTAACTGGTGAACCAAAGCTAACTAATGATTAGAAGCTAACTGGGGAACCAAAGCTAACTAGTGATTAGAAGCTAACTGGTGAACCAAAGCTAACTAATGATTAGAAGCTAACTGGTGAACCAAAGCTAACTAGTGATTAGAAGCTAACTGGTGAACCACAGCTAACTAGTAATTAGAAGCTAACTGGTGTACCAAAGCTAACTAGTGATTAGAAGCTAACTGGTGTACCAAAGCTAACTAGTGATTAGAAGCTAACTGGTGTACCAAAGCTAACTGGTGAACCACAGCTAACTAGTGATTAGAAGCTAACTGGTGTACCAAAGCTAACTGGTGAGCAGAAGCAACCTAGCAAACCAAAGCTAACGGGTGAACCAAAAAGCTAACTAGAGAACCGAAGCTAAGTGGTAAACCGACGCTAACTAGTAAGTAGAAGCTAATCGGTGTAAACCAAAGATAACTGGTAAGTAGGAGCAAACTAGCAAACCAAAGCTTACTGGTGAACAAAAGCTAACTGGTGAGCAGAAGCTAATCAGTGAGCACCAAAGCTAACTAGTGAGCTTAAGCTAATTGGTGAGAACCAAAGCTAACTAGTAAACAGAAGCTAACTGGTGAGCACCAAAGCTAACTAGTATGCAGTAGCTAACTGGTTAACAGTAACTAACTAGTGAACCGAAGTTAACTAGTGAGTAGAAGCAAACTAGCGAACCAAAGTTAACTGATGAACCAAAGCTAACTAGTGAGCTTAAGCTAATTGCTGGCAACCAAAGCTAACTAGTGAATTGAAGCTAACTGGTGAGCACCAAAGCTAACTAGTGTGCAGTAGCTAACTGGTGAACAGTAACTAACTAGTGAACCGAAGCTAACTAGTGAGTAGGTACAAACTAGCGAACCAAAGTTAACTGATGAACCAAAGCTAACTAGTGAGCTTAAGCTAATTGGCGAGAACCAAAGCTAACTAGTAAACAGAAGCTAACTGGTGAGCACCAAAGCTAACTAGTATGCAGTAGCTAACTGGTTAACAGTAACTAACTAGTGAGCCAAAGCTAACTAGTGAGCTTAAGCTAATTGGTGAGAACCAAAGCTAACTAGTGAACCAAAGCTAAGTGGTGAACCGAAGCTAAGTAGTAAGTAGAAGCTAATCGGTGTAAACCAAAGATAACTGGTAAGTAGGAGCAAACTAGCAAACCAAAGCTTACTGGTGAACAAAAGCTAACTGGTGAGCAGAAGCTAATCAGTGAGCACCAAAGCTAACTAGTGAGCTTAAGCTAATTGGTGAGAACCAAAGCTAACTAGTAAACAGAAGCTAACTGGTGAGCACCAAAGCTAACTAGTATGCAGTAGCTAACTGGTTAACAGTAACTAACTAGTGAACCGAAGTTAACTAGTGAGTAGAAGCAAACTAGCGAACCAAAGTTAACTGATGAACCAAAGCTAAACTAGTGATTAGAAGCTAACTGGTGAATTAAAGCTAAATAAATAGTGAGTAGAAGCAAACTAGTGAACCACATCTAACTGATGAACCAAAGCTAACTAGTGAGCTTAAGCTAATTGCTGGCAACCAAAGCTAACTAGTGAATTGAAGCTAACTGGTAAGCACCAAAGCTAACTAGTGTGCAGTAGCTAACTGGTGAACAGTAACTAACCAGTGAACCGAAGCTAACTAGTGAGTAGGTACAAACTAGCGAACCAAAGTTAACTGATGAACCAAAGCTAACTAGTGAGCTTAAGCTAATTGGCGAGAACCAAAGCTAACTAGTAAACAGAAGCTAACTGGTGAGCACCAAAGCTAACTAGTATGCAGTAGCTAACTGGTTAACAGTAACTAACTAGCGAGCCAAAGCTAACTAGTGAGCTTAAGCTAATTGGTGAGAACCAAAGCTAACTAGTATGCAGTAGCTAACTGGTGAACAGTAACTAACTAGTGAGTAGAAGCAAACTAGCGAACCAAAGCTAACTGATGAACCAAAGCTAACTAGTGAGCTTAAGCTAATTAGTGAGAACCAAAGCTAACTAGTGAATTGAAGCTAACTGGTGAGCACCAAAGCTAACTAGTGCGCAGTAGCTAACTGGTGAACAGTAACTAACTAGCGAACCAAAGCTAACTAGTGAGCTTAAGCTAATTAGTGAGAACCAAAGCTAACTAGTGAATTGAAGCTAACTGGTGAGCACCAAAGCTAACTAGTGCGCAGTAGCTAACTGGTGAACAGTAACTAACTAGCGAACCAAAGCTAACTAGTGAACCAAAGCTAAGTGGTGAACTGAAGCTAACTAGTGAGCAGAAGCTTACTGGTGAACCACCACAAAACCACAGGCATCACACCCTGCATCTATAATTGACAGCTACTTGACCCGCCTCCCCGAGGACCTGATTGGTCGGCGTGTAGCGTTGCCTGATAACTCACACCACTGTGACTGTGTAACCTCCCATAGTGAACAGAGTAAATAACACTAAATATTAAATAATAAATAATTAAATAAATATAAACTGAATAAATACTCTGTGATCTGACTCCAGTCAGTATTCAGGAGGGACGTCAATCAAGACGCTCACTAGAATATTAGTTTAAGCACGAGCAGTTCTTAATATCTTATTATATTTATTATTTATTACTTTCGTGCACCGGATGCTTAATATGACACTGAGTACAGATCAGAGATGTAACGACACACTGCATACGATTAGTTCACAATACCGGCCAATATTCTTATAAACAATATCAGGAGAAAAACAAATCATGATTATAATGTTCTGAAAATGTTATTATGATGCTAAACCGTGACCACAGGGGGCTTATGAACTCAGATTAATGAGTATAAGCATCTCCTGAGCATCTCGGAATTAAAATACTATCTAAATTGTGGTTTTGAGTTTAGTTTTATTATATATTTTTGTAATTAGGAGCAAAAATAGAACCAGAATAAACTTTATGAACTCATGTCTGCTAAATGTTTTGAGTTATTTGGAAAAAAAGGCTTAAGTTAGCTTGTTGTTGGAATTTTCCGTTCCACCTTAAATGGTGCAGCAGTTACATTATGGCGCCTCAGGCGCCATAATGTAACTGCTGCACCATTTAAGGTGGAACGGAAAATTCCAATAACAAGCTAACTTCAGCGTCGTAAAGGCGAACTGGAACCTCAATAATGCCACAAAAATACCAAAATACCACAAAGAACACTAAAAAAAACCCCAAATTTACTCATTTAGACATTTTAACCTACAAAATCTCCACAGCTTCTGTGCATAAACACCCGAATCACTTAGCATCGCTGCTAACGTCAGTTGTTTGGCTAACTGGCTACAGCCCGAACACTACGCTCCTGTTTAGCGACAATTCTCTCTCCAGAACGCTGCTATCAACACATAAAGGTAGAAAAATGGGCTCCAATATTTTCTGATGTTTTAAAGTTTAATTTTATTTTCAAAAACATTATTTAGGGCAACTTTTACAGACCTGTCAGAGCTCCAGCGCTGCTGCTTGCCCTTCTTCTCTGATTGCTGGTGTTGGACTCTTACACCACTATTATCGCCAACGGCTGGCTGGGAAGGGACACTGCACGCTATTTCCACTGACTGGCCACTTTATTGGAAACACCAATCTTGTGCTTTCACTAACTGGCCACTTTATTAGAAACACCAACCTTGTGCTTTTATTAAATGGCCACTTTATTACAAACACCAACCTTGTAGTTCCACTAACTGGCCACTTTATTAGAAACACCAACCTTGTGCTTCCACTTACTGGCCACTTTATTAGAAACACCAACCTTGTGCTTTTATTAAACGGCCACTTTATTAGAAACACCAACCTTGTGCTTCCACTTACTGGCCACTTTATTAGAAACACCAACCTTGTGCTTCCACTAACTGGCCACTTTATTAGAAACACCAACCTTGTGCTTTTATTAAATGGCCACTTTATTACAAACACCAACCTTGTAGTTCCACTAACTGGCCACTTTATTAGAAACATCAACCTTGTGCTTCCACTAACTGGCCACTTTATGAGAAACACCCACCCTGTGCTAACACTAACTGGCCACTTTATTAGAAACACCAACATTGTACTTCCACTAACTGGCCACTTTATTAGAAACATCAACCTTGTGCTTCAACTAACTGGCCACTTTTTAGAAACATCAACCTTGTGCTTCCACTAACTGGCCACTTTATTAGAAACATCAACCTTGTGCTTCCACTAACTGGCCACTTTATTAGAAACACCAACCTTGTGCTTTTATTAAATGGCCACTTTATTAGAAACACCAACCTTGTGCTTCCACTAACTGGCCACTTTATTAGAAAGACCATCCTTGTGCTTCCACTAGCTGGCCACTTTATCAGAAACACCCACCCTGTGCTAACACTAACTGGCCACTTTATTAGAAACACCAACCTTGTACTTCCATTAACTGGCCACTTTATTTAACCTTATGTATATATATGTATATGTGTGTATATATATATGTGTGTATATGTATGTATATGTGTGTATATGTGTATATGTGTGTGTATATGTGTGTATATGTGTGTGTATATATGTATATGTGTGTATATGTGTATATGTGTATATATGTATGTATATGTTTATATCTGTGTGTATATATGTGCAAATATGTGTGTATAAGTGTATATGTGTGTATGTGTGTGTATGTGTGTATTTGTGTGTATATGTATGTGTGTATATGTGTATATATGTGTGTATATATGTGTGTATATGTTTGTATATGTTTGTATATGCGTGTATGTGTGTATATGTGTATATGTGTGTATATGTGTATATGTGTGTGTATATATGTATGTATGTAGACGTGTATATCTGTGTGTATATGTATGTATATGTGTGTATATCTGTGTGTAAATGTGTGTATGTGTATATATGTGCAAATATGTGTGTATAAGTGTATATCTGTTTGTATATGTGTAAATATGTGTGTATATGTATATATGTGTGTATATGTTTGTATATGCGTGTATGTGTATTTGTGTGTATATGTATGTGTGTATATGTGTATATGTGTGTATATGTCTGTGTGTGTGTATATCTGTGTGTATATGTGTGTAAATGTGTGTATGTGTATATATGTGCAAATATGTGTGTATAAGTGTATATCTGTTTGTATATGTGTGTATATGTATGTATATGTGTATATTTGTGTGTATATGTATGTGTGTATATGTGTATGTGTTTATATGTGTATATATATATATATATATATGTGTGTGTGTGTGTATGTGTATATGTGTATAAGTGTGTGTATGTGTGTATTTGTGTGTATATGTATGTGTGTATATGTGTATATGTGTTTATATGTGTATATATATATATGTGTGTGTGTGTATGTGTATATGTGTATAAGTGTGTGTATGTGTGTATTTGTGTGTATATGTATGTGTGTATATGTGTATATGTGTTTATATGTGTATATATATATATATATGTGTGTGTGTGTATGTGTATATGTGTATAAGTGTGTGTATGTGTGTATTTGTGTGTATATGTATGTGTGTATATGTGTATATGTGTTTATATGTGTATATATATATATATATGTGTGTGTGTGTGTATGTGTATATGTGTATAAGTGTGTGTATGTGTGTATTTGTGTGTATATGTATGTGTGTATATGTGTATATGTGTTTATATGTGTATATATATATATATATATATGTGTGTGTGTGTGTATGTGTATATGTGTATAAGTGTGTGTATGTGTGTATTTGTGTGTATATGTGTATATGTGTGTATATGTCTATGTGTGTTTTAAAGCTGTGTGTGTTACTCATGTACAGGTTAGTGTTTTTGAGTTCTGCTTTAATTTAATTACTATGATCAAAACCGTGACCAGTTATAAACCCCCCTGTCCCTCTGTGCCCTCTAACAAGCCTCGCCCTTCAGAAAGGAAAAAAACACTCCACTCACTGACCACTTGAGAGAGTGTGTGATGTGGAGCCTCTCACTCTCCCACTCCGAGAACATTCTCCCTTCACCTGCAGGACGGAGAACATCACCCAGCACCTACACAGGTAAGATCCACAACATCAACATCAACTGACACTCAGTACATTTATAATTATTACTGTTACACTGAAACTTTTAAACTTCTAAATAGTTTTAATCCAAATTATCACGTTTTCTTTCTCAGTTTGTAATATCTCACCATTTAAAACAATAATCTGATTTATATAAACTATATTAGACTTATTAATCTGTAGTGAACAGAAATAGTATTACAACAGATCTGCTTTAAACCCAATAAACATTTTTACTCCAGTAAAAAAATAAACATTAATCAGAAATCTTTAGCTAATCTAACAATATCAATTTTAAGAAGCTATACGTCCTATAAAGTGCAGTGTATATATACGGTGTATATATATGGCTTTAAAGTCTTTAATGAACATATGCAATAGCTATAACCACTATAAGTATTATACGCCTTTAGGGCCTTAAATATGTGCTTTAGCTGTAAACTCTATAAGGAGTATATGCCTTTAGGGCCTTAAACATGTATGTCCTATAGCTGTTAACCCTATAAGAGGAATATGACTTTAAGGCCTAAAACATTTATGTCATATTGTTCTAAACACTATGAGAAGTATATGCCTGTAAGGTTTTGAAGTACATGCCTACAGCTATAGTACCTATAGGAATTATATGCCTTTAGAAAGTTTATGCATATAAAGAGGAGTATATGCCTACAGCTAGAAATCACATGTTGAATATATACTTTGTAGGTCTTTAAGGAATTCATGCAAAATAGCCCTGTAAAGAGCACAGCCTTTAAGGCCTATAATTAGTATACACTTTGTAACCCTATAAGGAGTATATGCCCTGGCTTTAAATAGCATTAGGAGTATAGACTTCAAAGCCATCTAAAGGAGTATGTGTTAACTGCCTAAAAGGAATATATACCATTAATGCCTATGAGGAGAGTAGATGCCTTAAAGACATATAATGACTGTAGTGTATAGCCCTATAGAGAGGGTATTTAAGGTCTATAGGCAATATGCCTTCAAACCTATGAGGAGTATATGCCTTTAAGTCAGAGTATGTAGGGTTTTTTATCCTAATAAAGATTATATGCCATTAAGGCCTGTAAGGAGTAAACACTTTACAGTTTTATACATAATGACTATAGTGTATAGCCCTATATGGAGGGCCTTTGAGGTCTATAAGGAGTATATGCCTTTAAAGTGGCTGTTTTTTCTAATCCCTATTAGAATTATCTGCCATTAAGGCCCAAAAGGAATAGATGCCTTTGAGACCTCTGCAGAGTACATGCTTGCATTTAAGGCCATAAAGAAGTTCATGCCTTTAAAGCCTCTAGTGATTATGGCAGATAGCCCTACGTGCCTGTAAGGAGTATGTTCCTGTAAAGCAGAGTATTTTTAACCCCTATTAGAATTATCTGCCCATAAAACCTCTAACCATTATGGTATATAGCCCTAAAATGAGCATATGCCTATAAGGAGTATGTGCCTGTAAGGCAGAGTTTATGTTTTTTAAAAATCCCTATAAAGATTAAATGCACTTAAAGACCCTAACCATTGTGTTATATAGCCATATAAGAAGTATGTGCCTGTAAGGCAGAGTATATGTTTTTTAAAATCCCTATTAGGACTATATGTCTTTAAAGCCTGTAATTATTATGTTATATAGCCATATAAGGAACATATGCCTGTAAGGCAGAGTATGTGTTTTTATTCCTATAAGTATTATCTGCCCATAAAGCCTATAGAAATTATGGTATATGGCCCTACACTGAGCACATGCCTATAAGGAGCATATGCCTGTAAGGCAGAGTATGTGTTTTTTAAAATCCCTATAAAGATTATCTGCCCATAAAGCCTATAGAAATTATGGTTTATGGCCTTACAAGGAGCACATGCCTATAAGGAGTATGTGCCTGTAAGGTATACGCATTATCTCTATAAGGATGCTGAGCAGTTTTATCATCTCTTTTGTCCTCAGGCTCTTCTTGTCCTTCAGATTAAAATAACAGAGTGTTTGTGGAGACTAGGCGCAGGGGGCTGATAAAGAATGCTCATTTGAATCCAGTTTTAAAGTCTTGTTTGTACAGGTGGAATCTTCTGCAGCTGAAAGAGCCGCACACACTCGGAGCAGCGACGAGAGTCAGAATGAGCAGCAGCGGAGTGGACAGCGAGCTGGACGGTCCGGGCTTCGGCCTGTTGGACTACGCTGTTTTTGCGGCCATGCTGGTCGTGTCCGTGGCGATAGGTCTGTTCCAGTCTGTCCGTAAGGCTGCCGGACGCTCGCAGGTGGACGATTTCTTCACGGGCGGGCGACAGATGCCCGCTGTGCCCGTTGGTATGTCCCTGTGTGCCAGCTTCATGTCGGCAGTGCAGGTGTTGGGCGTCCCGTCTGAAGCGTATCTGTACGGCCTGAAGTTTCTCTACATGTGTTTGGGTCAAGCGCTGAACTCTCTGCTGACCGCTGTGCTGTTTGTGCCCGTTTACTACCGACTGGGCATCACCAGCTCCAACCAGGTGCGTTACCCCACGCTCACAGCTGCGCCAGCCCACAAGCGTGGGTTCAGTCGGATTTTCATTGTAATTCTGTAACATTACATACGGTTATTACACAAATAAGGATTTAATTATGTATATATAGAATTTGTGAGGCAAACAAATCTAAACCTGGTACTGAAGTTATATAAGTTATATACTGGATAAACATCTAATTGTTTTATTCACATTATGATTTTATATTGTTTTGTAGTAAGTAGTCATTAAAATATATATGCTGTATATCGCCTTTACACGGCTTTAACATCTCTAAGAAGTAGGACTAAGGAGTATACGCCTTTAAGGCCTAAAACATGTAGATTCTATAGCTATAAACCTGATAAGGAGTATACGCCTTTAAGGCCTAAAACATGTAGATTCTATAGCTATAAACCTGATAAGGAGTATACGCCTTTAAGGCCTAAAACATGTAGATGCTATAGCTATAAACCTGATAAGGAGTATACGCCTTTAAGGCCTAAAACATGTAGATGCTATAGCTATAAACCTGATAAGGAGTATACGCCTTTAAGGCCTAAAACATGTAGATGCTATAGCTATAAACCTGATAAGGAGTATACGCCTTTAAGGCCTAAAACATGTAGATGCTATAGCTATAAACCTGATAAGGAGTATACGCCTTTAAGGCCTAAAACATGTAGATGCTATAGCTATAAACCTGATAAGGAGTATACGCTATTAAGGCCTAAAACATATAGATTCTATAGCTATAAACCTGATAAGGAGTATACGCCTTTAAGGCCTAAAACATGATACTATAGCCACAAATGCCTTTAACGTCTATAAGGAATATAAGTCTTTAAAGCTTATGAGCCCATGGCTTTAGGGTAGCGTATATGGATTATCTGCCAGTAAGGCCTATAGGGATGCACCTAAGACCTATGAAGACTATGAGCTGCTAAATCCTGTGAGGACTATTTGGGATTAAACGCCTAAAAGGAGCCTTTCAGGCATCATAACTTTAATCTAACAGTCCCAAACATTAACAGTATTTACCCACAGTGCACCACGCTCGCCTCCCACATGTCCCCAGCTGAGGACACTGTTATTTCTGTTATTAATAATCAATAACGTGTCACATGTGTTTGGTTAAATGTTTATAATGTAACTAATCTGTACAGTTACCAGAAATAAACTACTGGTCTAGCAGTACCACCACAGTCCACCGGGGGGCACAGTTCCAGTGTATTGTATATTGAAGGTGGCTGCGCTGCGTAGCTGAGCCGTGTCAGTGAGGAGCAGTGAGATCAGAGCGACAGCTGGAGCGGTGACAGAGGGGTGAAGGTGTTACGGGGGGCAGGTGGGCTGATGATGCTGTGATGTTCAGAAGATGCTGATAGTGCTGTAATGTGGAGACGAGGAGTGACACTGTCCTCACAGCTGGAGATCAAAGGCTCTGTGTGTGTGTGTGTGTGTGTGTGTGTGTGTGTGTGTGTGTGTGTGTGTGTGTGTGCAGTATCTGAGGATGAGGTTTGGCCGAGGAATGCAGCTGCTGGGAAGTTTGCAGTTTCTAATAGCAACGGTGAGACAAACACATTCCATCACTTAGTCATTCTGATAGTTCAGACCATGTTTATATTATTCCTATATAACTGTTACACACATTCCATCATATATCATTTACTATATACACCTATTATAAAATATATATTTCATACAAACTGTGTGTGTCATTTGAACACGACAGCTGTTCTTTACATTCTGTGAAAGTTCTGTGATGTATGGACCACCAGGACAGCAGAGATAGACCCTAACTGTCTTGATGTGGATTCTGACTCTGTATATATACTGATGAGTATATTTGATTACAGTTGATATCAGAGTATATCAGAGTATATCAGAGTATATCAGAGTATATCAGAGTATATCAGAGTAATACCTCTGTTCTCTCTGCAGCTCCTCTACACTGGAATTGTTATTCTAGCACCTGCTCTCATTTTAAACCAGGGTAAGGAAAGTTCTGGAATTTCACACACAGGAAGAAGATCAGGAAATGTGACCCGCGTAAAAGTCCCGGCATGTTTTACACCTTAAACGTAGCCTCGCTCCAGATATACAGTATATATATATACACGTTATAAACAAACAGCAACTGTGACCCACTTACTATCCACATTACATACTGGGCCAGTTATTATTATTATTATTATTATTATTATTATTAATGATGTATTAAAACATTAAATTAGGCAATTACAGTGTGTGTGTGTGTGTGTGTGTGTGTGTGTGTGTGTTTGTTTTGCAGCAACAGGTTTGAATATGTGGGCGTCTCTTTTCTCCACTGGCTTCATCTGTACCTTCTACACCACCATGGTGAGGAAAATCAATCAATCAATCAATCAATCAATCTATCTATCTATCTATCTATCTATCTATCTATCTATCTATCTATCTATCTATCTATCTATCTATCTATCTATCTATCTATCTATCTATCTATCTATCTATCTATGTGGTCAGTCTGTCCACCTCTATGTCTTATTAGTTATTATTAGTTATTATTATTATTAATATTATTAGTAGTAGTATTAGTAGTAGAGTGACCTCAGTGAGGGTCAGTTGGTGTGTTTCTGTCTGTAGGGAGGAATGAAGGCCGTGGTGTGGACGGACGTGTTTCAGGTTGTGGTGATGCTCTCGGGCTTTATAGCTATTTTCACTCACGGTACTGCGCTGGTGGGGGGCGTGTCGGAGGTGATACACATCGCCACCAATGGGTCCCGCATCAACTTCAACGAGTAACTAAAAATCTACTATGTATATATAATCTGTGGCGGTAGCTGCTGGGTTACTCTCGGTCTCTCTGTCCGGTAGTTTTGGTTTGGACCCTCAGAAGCGGTACTCCTTCTGGAGTTTCACCATCGGAGGGACGATGGTCTGGCTGTCGATGTATGCAGCCAATCAGGCGCAGATCCAGCGCTACATCTCCTGCAGGACAGAGAGAGACGCACAGTGGTGAGGACAAAATTCTACTTCATCATCACCATGACAACATTTTCTCATCACCATAACAAAATCTTATTATCACCATGACCACATCCTTTCTCATCATCATCACTGTTACAAATTCTCACTCATCATCACAGCAACATCTTTTCTCATCATCACCATGACAACATTCTCTTTCATCACAGGAACATCCTCTCTCATCAACACTGTAACAACATCCTTTCTCACCAGCACTGACCGTGTGACCTTGTTACAAGTGTATAAGATATATATGAAATTCCACAGGCTTTTTATTTTCATTTCTCTAATCATTACCATAATGTGTTATTTCTCTAATCATTACCGTAATGTTTTATTTCTCTAATCATTACCGTTATGTTTTATTTCTCTAATCAATCACTACAATAATGTTTTATTTCTCTTATCATTACCGTAATGTTTTATTTCCTCTAATCATTACTGTAATGTTTTGTTTCTGTAATCATTACTGTAATGTTTTATTTTTCTTATCATTACTGTAATGTTTTATTTCTCTAATCAATCACTAATGTAATGTGTTATTTCTCTAATCATTACCGTAATGTTTTATTTCTCTAATCATTACCGTAATGTTTTATTTCTCTTATCATTACCGTAAGGTTTTATCTCTCTAATCATTATCATAATGTTTTAATTTTCTTATCATTACCGTAATGTTTTATTTCTCTTATTATTACTATAATGTTTTATTTCTCTAATCATTACTGTAATGTTTTATTTCTCTAATCATTATCGAAACAAAAACCTGGTTTGCCTTTCAGGGCTTTGTTTGTGAATCAGGTGGGACTGTGTTTGATTGTGAGCAGCGCTGCCACCTGTGGAGTTGTGATGTTTGCGTTGTACTCACGCTGCGACCCTCTGAAGTCCGGCAGGATCACCGCTCCAGATCAGGTCAGTCAGTGACAATCAGTTGCTATGGTGACACATGCTTAGGCACATCGAGCCTGCAGAAGTAATATTTTTAAAAAACCTGTTTTCATATAACAACATGCCTCTTACATCATCACCATAACAACATCCCTCTGACATCTTCCCCGTAACAACATCCCACTCACATCATCACCATAACAACATCCCTCTCACATCATCACCATAGCAACATCCCTGTCACAACCTCACCGTAACAACATCCCTCTGACATCTTCCCCGTAACAACATCCCTCTCACATCATCACCATAACAACATCCCTGTACCAACCTTACTGTAACAACATCCCTCTCACATCATCACCGTAACAACATCCCTCTCACATCATCACCATAGCAACATCCCTGTCACAACCTCACCGTAACAACATCCCTCTGACGTCTTCCCTGTAACAACATCTCTCTCACATCATCACCATAACAACATCCCTGTACCAACCTTACTGTAACAACATCCCTCTCACATCATCACTGTAACAACATCCCTCTCACATCATCACCATAGCAACATCCCTGTCACAACCTCACTGTAACAACATCCCTCTGACATCATCACCGTAACATCCCTCTCACATCATCACCATAACAACATCTCTCTCACATTCATCACCATGACAACATCCTTTTACATCATTACTGTAACAACATCCTTTCTCATCATAATCGTAACAACATCCTGCAGTGAAACACTCACATATACACTCACTAGTGAACACACACTAGAGGGCAGTAAGTACACTTGCCCGGAGCAGTGGGCAGCCCTACCACAGTGTCCGAGGAGCAGTCAGGGGTTAGGTGCTGTGATCAAGGGCACTTCAGTCGTGTCCTGTTGGTTCATGGGATGGAACCAGCAACCTTCCGGCCACAAGGCTGGTTCCCCAACCTCCAGCTCACAGGCGCCCCACTAAAACTCAGAGTGGAGATTTGAACCCCGCCGCTGAGTATCTAGGCCGGCGCTCTGCTGTTGTAGTAGAACTCTACATATTTACTGTTCTAGTCAGTTTGGAAGGTTTTGAATAAACTCAGTGTTTGATTGTGTGGTTCTGTTTCAGTACATGCCGTATATGGTACTAGATATTTTCCGGGACCTTCCTGGTGTACCCGGTCTCTTCCTGGCCTGCGCCTACAGTGGGACGTTAAGGTAAATCAAAACAGCCTCATATCACATATACCTGTCAGATACAAACCATATTTCACCTCCGGCTTGCTCCAGGGGGGCTTGGACCTCGAGACCCTTCCTCACGTTTTGCTATGCAGAGACTCTTCTTACCGTCCTCCTCTTCGAGTACTCTTTTAATAAACTGCTCTCTGAAGCTGCTTCGAGGCAGCACTGCTCAGAAAAGCGTTATAAAAATAAATGTTAATTAATTAAATTTCTGTAATTGATGAACCTGAAGCTGCTAATCAGTTCCTCACACGTCCTTAACGAGCGCTGTGATATTACTGTGATTACTGTAATTGTTTTTATTGTGATATGTAAATATATAACTGTCTCCCAGCACCGCCTCCACCAGCATCAACGCCATGGCAGCAGTAACCATGGAGGACCTGCTGAAGCCGTGTCTGACCGGCTCCTCCCAGAGGAAACAGGTTCTCCTCTCCAAAGCACTGTGTAGGCACTGCAACCTTCAACCTCCTCCCTCCTCCTCCCTCCTCCTCCCTGACCTCCTGTTTCTCTCTGTCTTCTGTTTCATACAAACGTTAGTCTAAGTTTATATGACCAGCTAGATCTTCAGAGACTGACCGCATGCTGACCGTGTGTGTACACAGCGTTTCTGTACGGGGTCAGCTGTGTGACGACGGCGGCTCTCTGCTCCCTGCTGGACTGGGGAGTTCTTCAGGTACAGCATCCAGCAGAGAACCTGGAGCACCTTCACCTACGCCACGAACAAGATCTCCTCACAGGACACTCATTAAATCAACAATAAACCCATAAACAACAACAATAAACCCATAAACAACAACAATAAACCCATAAACAACAACAATAAACCAATAAACTATAATAAATCCATAAATATCAACAATAAATCCATAGACAACAATGATAAACCTATAAACAATAATGATAAACCCATGGACAACAACAATAAACCCATAGACAACAACAATAAATCCATAGACAACAATGATAAACCTATAGACAATAATGATAAACCCATAGACAACAACAATAAATCCATAGACAATAATGATAAATCCATAGACAACAATGATAAACCCATAGACAACAATGATAAACCTATAGACAATAATGATAAACCCATAGACAACAACAATAAATCCATAGACAACAATGATAAATCCATAGACAACAATGATAAACCCATAGACAACAACAATAAATCCATAGACAACAATGATAAATCCATAGACAACAATGATAAACCTATAGACAACAACAATAAATCCATAGAAAACAACAATAAGTCCATATACAACAACAATAAATCCATAGACAACAACAATAAATCCATAGACAACAATGATAAACCCATAGACAACAACAATAAATCCATAGACAACAATGATAAATCCATAGACAACAATGATAAATCCATAGACAACAACGATAAATCCATAGACAACAACAATAAATCCATAGACAACAACAATAAATCCATAGACAACAACAATAAATCCATAGACAACAATGATAAACCCATAGACAACAACAATAAATTCAAGTCAATTTTTCAAGTCAATTTTATTTATATAGCGCTTTTTACAACGATGTTGTCTCAAAGCAGCTTTACAGAGTTTTGAAAACAGTTATAACATATATCCCCCAGTGAGCAAGCCAGAGGCAACAGTGGCAAGGAAAAACTCCCTCAACTGGAGGAAGAAACCTTGGGAGGAACCAGACTCACAAGGGGAGACCCATCCTCCTCTGGTCAAACAGTATTTACAGTTTGAACTAAATACCAAAGAAAGGAGTCTCTGTTTGAAATCTGGATAGCAAAGCTTTAGAAGCTGCACAGATAGAGGCAGTGTATGACTGAGGCAGTCTCTGGCTGAGGCAGTCTATGACAGTCTTTATGTAAAGTGGGCGGAGCTGAAACAGTCCCATCCTATCTCAGTGCTGGTGCATCTGGATGGCACAGTGATGTAACTGAGGGTGTAGCAGTAAATGGACAGGTGAGCTGGCTGGTGATGGTGGGGTGATGGCCCGATGATCAGTCCTTCAACAGCCTTCAACAGACAGGAGGACAGTCATTTCCTCAGGAAGAGTAAAGAGAAAGAGTTAGTTGGGCTCAGGAGTAAGACTGTAGAGAATATGAATTTTCAGAATTTTAGAGTGTGGTTGGTGACTCCGGCAGATCTAACTATAACAGCCTAAACTAAAAGGAGAGAACCAGAAGGTAACATGGACATGAGAGTACCCTGAGACACTGGGGTCCCCCCACTCCACCATCGACAAACCTGTGTGATCGCGTGAAGTGGTGGAACAACAGCACCAACATCTCAGTTTACCATAAACCTCTGTGTCCAAGAACCCCCAGATCTCCTGCCTTTATCTAAAAGAGAAGCTTAATTACCAAAAGCTACACTAAACAAGTATGTTTTTAGTCTAGACTTAAATATTGAGACTGTGTCAGAGTCCCGAACATTAACTGGGAGATTATTCCACAATTTTGGGGCTTTGTAGGAAAAAGCTCTTCCCCCCCTTTATTGTAGTCTTCTGAATTTTAGGAACTATTAGAAAACCAGCATCCTGTGATCTGAGTGAACGTGGCGGTTCATAATAGGAAATTAAATCTTGCAGGTACTCCGGTGTGAGACCGTGCAGGGCTTTATACGTCAGTAATAGAATTTTATAGTCGATACGGAATTTAACAGGAAGCCAGTGTAGCGCTGATAAAACTGGACTGATGTGATCAAATTTCCTGGTTTTAGTTAGTACTCTAGCTGCAGCGTTCTGAACTAACTGAAGTTTATTCAGGTTCCTGCTGGAGCATCCTGACAATAATGCATTACAGTAATCTAGCCTTGAGGTTATAAAGGCATGCACTAACTTTTCAGCATCAGACACAGATAACGCATTTCTTAACTTTGAAATGTTTCGTAGGTGAAGAAACGCTGTTCTTGTAATGTTACCTATGTGTTGATTAAATGTCAGATCTGAGTCAATTGTTACACCAAGATTTTTGGCTACTGAACCAGGAACTACAGAGAAGTCAGCAAGATTTAACATTAAATCTGAACATGTAGTCCGAGCAGCCTTTGGGCCGAGGAGGAGAACTTCCGTTTTATCTGGGTTTAAAAGAAGGAAGTTCTGTAGCATCCAAAGTCTAATATCTCTTACACAATCTTCTATCTTATCTAATCTGGATTTATCATCTGGTTTGGCTGATATGTACAGTTGTGTATCATCGGCATAACAGTGGATACTAATTCCATGTCTATTTATAACTGAGCCTAATGGTAGCATATATAGTGTAAATAACAGAGGACCTAAAACAGAACCTTGTGGAACTCCATATTTCACTTTTGTAGTGTTAGACGATACATTATTTATCTTTACAAACTGAAAGCGATCACTAAGGTAAGATGTGAACCAGGATAACGCTGTTCCTGTGATTCCAACTATATTTTCTAGCCTGTCCAAAAGAATAGTGTGATCTATAGTGTCAAAAGCTGCACTTAGATCTAGTAACACCAGTAGAGATACGTGGCCCTGATCAGAGGCAAGAAGAAGATCATTTGTTATCTTAACTAAAGCTGTCTCTGTGCTGTGATGTGGCCTAAAACCAGATTGGAATTTTTCATATATGTTGTTCTTATGTAGATGAGAACAGAGTTGTCGAGCTACAGCCTTTTCTAAAATCTTAGAGATAAAAGGTAAATTGGAAATGGGTCTATAACTGGACAGTTCTCTGGGGTCAAGATTTGGCTTCTTTATCAAGGGTTGTCTAAATCCATAGACAACAATGATAAATCCATAGACAACAACAATAAATCCATAGACAACAATGATAAACCCATAGACAACAACAATAAATCCATAGACAACAATGATAAATCCATAGACAACAACAATAAATCCATAAACAACAATAATAAACCCATAAAGAGCAATGATATCTCCAATAAAGACAATCTTAAACACAAAGAGGACAATCCATCCATAGAAGATAATTCTAAACCCATAGACAACAATGACAAACACACAGATGACAATGATAAACCATAAACAATACTTCAAAAGTATAAATGAAAATAATAAACTCATACACGATAATGATAAACCAGATAGATGGCAAAAACCAACTTACTGATAACACTGACAAACACAATCAACCCACAGACACCATTATAAATCCATAGACACCATTATAAATCCATAGACACCATTATAAACCTATAGACACCATTATAAACCTATAGACACCATTATAAACCCACAGACACCATTATAAATCCATAGACACCATTATAAACCCATAGACACCATAATAAACCCACAGACACCATTATAAATCCATAGACACCATAATAAACCCATATGCTACATAATAAACCCATAGACACCATTATAAACCCATAGACACCATAATAAACCCATATGCTACATAATAAACCCATAAAAACTAACTCACAGAGTTAAACACATAAACTTATTTGCTACTTTATGTATTTCTAAAGTATTTCTAAGTAAATCTCTATAGAAGAAAATGAGCGTCTCACAGTGACCCATAGATAAGAGTGACCATCTGACAGTTCGTCCACAGTAAACCCATACACTACAGTACCCATTCCACAGTGAGCCCAGCGTTTTCTCCTCCGGTTCTGATCCGCAGGGCTCGTTTACAGTGATGGGCGTGGTTAACGGTCCACTGCTGGGGGCTTTCATCCTGGGCATGTTCATCCCACCCACTAACAAACCAGTAAGACCAGTAACTTCACAATACGCAGTCTCACTGATAGAACAGTGCATTGTGGAAAACAAAAATATACCCATCCATCCATCCATTCATCCACATTTCCATTCATCCATCAATCAATTTATTAATCCACCCACCTCTCCATTTATCCATTCATTCATCCATCCAACCATTTAATCACTACTACATCATAAAACATCCATTCACTCTCATCCATCCTTCAATCCATCCATCCATCCATTCACCCCTCTATACATCATCCATTTATCCATCCATCCATTCACCCCTCTATACATCATCCATTTATCCATCCATCCATTCATCCACCCATGCATTTATCCATCTATCCATCCATCCATCCATCCATCCAAGCATTTAATCACTACTACATCATGAAACATCCATTTATTTATACATCCATACACTCTCATCTATCCTTTAATCAATCCATCCATCCATTCACCCCTCTATACATCATCCATCTACCCATCCATCCTTTTAAGCACTACTTCAACATGATCCATCCATCCATGATGACCTCCTAGTTGGAATTACTGATGGATTTGCTGGTGTGTGGGTTCCTCAGGGAGTGTTTGCTGGAGTGGCTGTTGGTTTCTGTTTGGCTCTCTGGCTCGCTATCGGAAGCTCCATCTACCCTCCGAGCCCTCAGAGGATGGGGGTGTTACCCACCGGTGCAGACCACTGCCCGTCAGCTAATATAACCCATAATACCACCTCACTGACGGACAGATCAGCCTCGGCATCGTCACTGTTACATCCCAAACAGAGCAGGTGAGGAAAAGTAAACACTATCCTTCAGCATGCTGTACAGATATGCTGATAATAAACTGATATAACTCGAGCTCTGTCTTCTTTTGTAGTTCGTATGGTCTACAGAACTTCTACTCCATCTCTTACCTCTACTTTGGAGCTCTATCCACCAGTGTGACCGTGCTAGTGGGGCTAGTGGTCAGCTACGTAACTGGTGAGACCCCTAACAAAGTGAAAAAGAACCCTTAGAACTCAACGAGAAAAGTCTACAGTGTTTAGAATGGTGCTTCATTTGATCTCCTCTCTCAGACACTCTAGTGTGGTGGTGCTCGTTGGTAGTAATGTTAGTGTCCAGCCGCTTCCCCACTCTCATCAACTTCTTATTCATTCTGATCTCACCTGTGGCCCCCCCTAGTGTTATCTCTGTTTAAAATACGAGCTCTGGTACATCCCATAATCTGATTGTTACATGTTAATGAAATTCACTATTTCTGGGTCCAAACTGAGAACTTAGAGAGTCTCTACTGAGACCTTACAGAGTCTCTACTGAATCTATACTGACTCTCTACTGAGACCTTACAGACTCTGGACCACCTTAACCATCTATCTCCACCTTAACCAAATATTTCCACCTTAACCCGTTATCTCCACGTTAGCCAGCTGTCTCTGCCTTTGCTGACTGCATAGTGTTAGCTCTGTCTTCTCTAGAAAGCTAAATATCTTGATTGTTGTGATTATGTTTCTGCTGAAGGACCGACTAAGCGAGCCTCCATCCGTCCCGGTCTGCTCTGGTGGGATCTGGAACCGAAGACTCGCCGTGCTCCTCAGGAGAACACGGTAAGACCTGGTGATACTGCTTTGGCTTTGTTGCTGTTCCTCATCAGGATGAACCTCGCTTTGTTCTCCTCAGGGTGGAGCGGCAAGCCAGAACCCAGCCCTGATCCCTCTGAACGCTGAGAAGGACCCGGAGAAACAGGACATGCTGCTGATCCGGAGTGGAGTTCAGAAACCTGGTTCTGTTCTGTGAGAGCGAGAGAGGACCGAGACCCGGCTTCACTACATACGTCTCATAAAAATATTTTTAGATATTCAGAGAGAACCAGACCTGACCATCATATCCACATACACACACCAGAGGAGACACCTGGTCCTGTCTTCTCTCTCACACACACACTCTCACTCTCTCTCTCTCTCTCTCTCTCTCTCTCTCTCTCTCATTCTCTCTCTCTCTCTCTGTCTCTGTCTCTATTTCTCTGTATTAAATGATGAAAACTGGAGTTGTCGAGTCTCACTTTTATTTACAGAGTAAAGGACATATACAAATAAATAAAAGTTCTGGAGGTCATCATGACCTTTACTGGTTCTTTGTTCCAATTTAACTTACCAATCTAGAACATTCTCTGACCATCACAGCGATCAACTCTGACCATTACAGTGATCAACTCTGACTATTACAGTGATCAACTCTGACCATTACAGTGATCAACTCTGACTATTACAGTGATCAACTCTGACTATTACAGCCATCAACTCTGACCATTACAGTGATCAACTCTGACCATTACAGCGATCAACTCTGACCATTACAGTGATCAACTCTGACCATTACAGTGATCAACTCTGACCATTACAGTGATCAACTCTGACTATTACAGTGATCAACTCTGACTATTACAGCCATCAACTCTGACCATTACAGTGATCAACTCTGACCATTACAGCGATCAACTCTGACCATTACAGTGATCAACTCTGACCATTACAGTGTTCAACTCTGACTATTACAGCCATCAACTCTGACCATTACAAGGTTCAACTCTGACCACTACAGTGTTCAACTCTGACCACTACAGTGTTCAACTCTGACCATTACAGTGTTCAACTCTGACCATTACAGTGATCAACTCTGACCATTACAGTGATCAACTCTGACCATTACAGTGTTCAACTCTGACCATTACAGTGTTCAACTCTGACCATTACAGTGATCAACTCTGACCATTACAGTGATCAACTTTAACCATCACAGTGATCAACTCTGACCATCACAGTGATCAACTCTGACCATCACAGTGATCAACCCTGACCATCACAGTGATCAACTCTGACCATTACAGTGATCAATTCTGACCATTACAGTGTTCAACTCTGACCACTACAGTGACCAACTCTGACCATTACAGTCATAAACTCTGACCATTACAGTGATCAACTCTGACTATTACAGTGATCAACTCTGACCATTACAGCGATCAACTCTGACCATTGCAGTGATCAACTCTGATCATTACAGCCATCAACTCTGACCATTACAGTGATCAACTCTGACCATTACAGCGATCAACTCTGACCATTACAGTGATCAACTCTGACTATTACAGTGATCAACTCTGACCATTACAGTGATCAACTCTGACCATTACAGCGATCAACTCTGACCATTACAGTCAACAACTCTGACCATTACAGTCAACAACTCTGACCATTACAGTGATCAACTCTGACCATTACAGTGATCAACTCTGACCATCACAGTGATCAACTCTGACCATTACAGTGATCAACTCTGACTATTACAGTGATCAACTCTGACCATCACAGTGATCAACTCTGACTATTACAGTGATCAACTCTGACTATTACAGTGATCAACTCTGACCATCACAGTGATCAACTCTGACTATTACAGTGATCAACTCTGACCATTACAGTGATCAACTCTGACCATTACAGTGATCAACTCTGACCATCACAGTGATCAACTCTGACCATCACAGTGATCAACTCTGACCATTACAGTGATCAACTCTGACCGTCACAGTGATCAACTCTGACCATCACAGTGATCAACTCTGACCATCACAGTGATCAACTCTGACTATTACAGGGATCAACTCTGACCATCACAGTGATCAACTCTGACCATCACAGTGATCAACTCTGACTATTACAGGGATCAACTCTGACCATTACAGTGATCAACTCTGACCATTACAGTGATCAACCCTGACCATTACAGTGATCAACTCTGACCATCAAAGTGATCAACTCTGACCATCACAGTGATCAACTCTGACCATCAAAGTGATCAACTCTGACCATCACAGTGATCAACTCTGACCATCACAGGGATCAACTCTGACTATTACAGTGATCAACTCTGACCATCACAGTGATCAACTCTGACCATCACAGTGATCAACTCTGACTATTACAGGGATCAACTCTGACCATTACAGTGATCAACTCTGACCATTACAGTGATCAACTCTGACTATTACAGTGATCAACTCTGACCATTACAGTGATCAACCCTGACCATTACAGTGATCAACTCTGACCATCAAAGTGATCAACTCTGACCATCACAGTGATCAACTCTGACCATCAAAGTGATCAACTCTGACCATCACAGTGATCAACTCTGACCATCACAGGGATCAACTCTGACTATTACAGGGATCAACTCTGACCATTACAGTGATCAACTCTGACCATTACAGTGATCAACTCTGACTATTACAGTGATCAACTCTGACCATTACAGTGATCAACCCTGACCATTACAGTGATCAACTCTGACCATTACAGTGATCAACTCTGACCATTACAGTGATCAACTCTGACTATTACAGTGATCAACTCTGACTATTACAGTGATCAACCCTGCTTATAGATTATATGGCGGTATATGAGATTTCTATACGGGCAACAGCAGGTTAAACTGAAGCGGCTGGTTGTTCAGAGAGGAGGCGAGCCTGTGAGCTCTGTGGAATCTGTTGCGGCTCAGATGATGATGGTAATGAATTCTCTGGTGATGTTTCCTGAATGATGAATCATGAAGTATCACATCTGTGTTTGATCTGAGCTTATAAAACCGCCTGAAGGAGAACTGTTAAACAGAATAGATCACCACAAAGCAGTGGACCAATTGAGACCTGTTTGATTTTTAGCTTTAGCACTGGAGCTACAAAGCTAATGTAGCCAATAGAAGTTTACAGGTTTACAGTTCTGAGTACTGAACTCTCACTATTACACTATATAACAGCGTTATTACAGGTTTACAGTTCTGAGTACTGAACTCTCACTAGTTCACTATATAACAGTGTTATTACAGGTTTACAGTTCCGAGTACTGAACTCTCACTAGTACACTATATAACAGTGTTATTACAGGTTTACAGTTCCGAGTACTGAACTCTCACTATTACACTATATAACAGCGTTATTACAGGTTTACAGTTCTGAGTACTGAACTCTCACTAGTTCACTATATAACAGTGTTATTACAGGTTTACAGTTCCGAGTACTGAACTCTCACTAGAACACTATATAACAGTGTTATTACAGGTTTACAGTTCCGAGTACTGAGCTCTCACTAGTTCACTATATAACAGTGTTATTACAGGTTTACAGTTCTGAGTACTGAACTCTCACTAGTACATTATATAACAGTGTTATTACAGGTTTACAGTTCTGAGTACTGAACTCTCACTAGTACACTATGTAACAGCGTTATTACAGGTTTACAGTTCTGAGTACTGAACTCTCACTAGTTCACTATATAACAGTGTTATTACAGGTTTACAGTTCCGAGTACTGAACTCTCACTAGAACACTATATAACAGTGTTATTACAGGTTTACAGTTCCGAGTACTGAACTCTCACTAGTACACTATATAACAGCGTTATTACAGGTCTACAGTTCTGAGTACTGAACTCTCACTAGTACATTATATAACAGTGTTATTACAGGTTTACAGTTCTGAGTACTGAACTCTCACTAGTACACTATATAACAGCGTTATTACAGGTTTACAGTACTGAGTACTGAACTCTCACTATTACACTATATAACACTGTTATTACAGGTTTACAGTTCTGAGTGCTGAACTCTCACTAGTACACTATATAACAGTGTTATTACAGGCTTACAGTTCTGAATACTGAACTCTCACTATTACACTATATAACAGTGTTATTACAGGTTTACAGTTCTGAGTGCTGAACTCTCACTAGTACACTATATAACAGTGTTATTACAGGTTTACAGTTCTGAATACTGAATTCTCACTATTACACTTTATAACTGTGTTATTACAGGTTTACAGTTCTGAGTACTGAACTCTCACTATTACACTATATAACAGTCTTATTACAGGTTTACAGTTCTGAGTACTGAACTCTCACTATTACACTATATAACAGTCTTATTACAGGTTTACAGTCTGAGAACTCTAAGGTAAGACTGTGTGTAGGTGGGGATCAGATACAGTTACAGTGTGTATTTTAACGTTTATCTTATAAACTGACTGAACTTGTTTACTTTTCTCTTTACACACACCTGTTCCCTGCACAGCTCCCCCTGCTGGACAGACAGAGCATGTCTGTTTGCAGGCGTTCAGGAAAGGGCTCTGTGGGTCTGACAGAGAGGTGAAGTGGTAAACGAGAGGAAATGAGTAAAGACTGAGCTGCTGCTTACAGGCGGCCGAGCAGAGAGGAAACCACAATTTCATATTCATGCAAACAGAAAACCGGGTTTAACTCGCGCACACCACAGTTCACTGCCTTTAGACTACACACACACACACACACACACACACACACACACACACACACACACACAGGCTTTATACACTCCAGGACATTCATGTTACTCAGATCTGCTATTCTTACTGGTGATCAGACACGTATTGATCAGATAAACACTTTTAGACTATCAGCTCAGGGATCTCAGACTTGTACACAGTGTGTGGCCATTTAACCAGAAACACACAAACATTTGCATATGATGAACTGAGCAGTAGTGCAATAGTGTAACAGTGTACTAGTGTTCAGTACTCAGAACTGTAAACCTGTAATAACGCTGTTATATAGTGTAATAGTGAGAGTTCAGTACTCAGAACTGTAAACCTGTATTAACACAGATATATAGTGTAATAGTAAGAGCTCAGTACTCAGAACTGTAAACCTTTAATAACATTGTTATATAGTGTAATAGTGAGAGTTCAGCACTCAGAACTGTAAACCTGTAATAACGCTGTTATATAGTGTACAAGTGAGAGTTCAGTATTCAGAACTGTAAACCTGTAATAACACTGTTATATAGTGTAATAGTAAGAGTTCAGTACTCAGAACTGTAAACCTGTAATAACACTGTTATATAGTGTACTAGTGAGAGTTCAGTACTCAGAACTGTAAACCTGTAATAACACTGGTTATAGTGTAATAGTGAGAGTTCAGTGCTCAGAACTGTAAACCTGTAATAACGCTGTTATATAGTGTAATAGTGAGAGTTCAGTACTCAGAACTGTAAACCTGTATTAACACAGATATATAGTGTAATAGTAAGAGCTCAGTACTCAGAACTGTAAACCTTTAATAACATTGTTATATAGTGTAATAGTGAGAGTTCAGCACTCAGAACTGTAAACCTGTAATAACGCTGTTATATATTGTACAAGTGAGAGTTCAGTATTCAGAACTGTAAACCTATAATAACACTGTTATATAGTGTAATAGTAAGAGTTCAGTACTCAGAACTGTAAACCTGTAATAACACTGTTATATAGTGTACTAGTGAGAGTTCAGTACTCAGAACTGTAAACCTGTAATAACACTGGTTATAGTGTAATAGTGAGAGTTCAGTACTCAGAACTGTAAACCTGTACTAACACTGTTATATAGTGTAATAGTGAGAGTTCAGTACTCAGAACTGTAAACCTGTAATAACGCTGTTATATAGTGTACTAGTGAGAGTTCAGTACTCAGAACTGTAAACCTGTAATAACGCTGTTATATAGTGTAATAGTGAGAGTTTAGTACTCAGAACTGTAAACCTGTAATAACGCTGTTATATAGTGTAATAGTGAGAGTTCAGTACTCAGAACTGTAAACCTGTAATAACGCTGTTATATAGCGTAATAGTGAGAGTTCAGTACTCAGAACTGTAAACCTGTAATAACGCTGTTATATAGCGTAATAGTGAGAGTTCAGTACTCAGAACTGTAAACCTGTAATAACGCTGTTATATTGCGTAACAGTGAGAGTTCAGTACTCAGAACTGTAAACCTGTAATAACGCTGTTATATAGTGTAATAGTGAGAGTTCAGTACTCAGAACTGTAAACCTGTAATAACGCTGTTATATAGTGTAATAGTGAGAGTTCAGTACTCAGAACTGTAAACCTGTAATAACGCTGTTATATAGTGTAATAGTGAGAGTTCAGTACTCAGAACTGTAAACCTGTAATAACGCTGTTATATAGTGTAATAGTGAGAGTTCAGTACTCAGAACTGTAAACCTGTAATAACGCTGTTATATAGTGTAATAGTGAGAGTTCAGTACTCAGAACTGTAAACCTGTAATAACGCTGTTATATAGTGTAATAGTGAGAGTTCAGTACTCAGAACTGTAAACCTGTAATAACACTGTTATATAGTGTAATAGTGAGAGTTCAGTACTCAGAACTGTAAACCTGTAACAACGCTGTTATATAGTGTACTAATGCGAGTTCAGTACTCAGAACTGTAAACCTGTAATAACGCTGTTATATAGTGTACTAGTGAGAGTTCAGTACTCAGAACTGTAAACCTGTAATAACGCTGTTATATAGTGTAATAGTGAGAGTTCAGTACTCAGAACTGTAAACCTGTAATAACGCTGTTATATAGTGTAATAGTGAGAGTTCAGTACTCAGAACTGTAAACCTGTAATAACACTGTTATATAGTGTAATAGTGAGAGTTCAGTACTCAGAACTGTAAACCTGTAATAACGCTGTTATATAGTGTAATAGTGAGAGTTCAGTACTCAGAACTGTAAACCTGTAATAACACTGTTATATAGTGTAATAGTGAGAGTTCAGTACTCAGAACTGTAAACCTGTAATAACGCTGTTATATAGTGTAATAGTGAGAGTTCAGTACTCAGAACTGTAGCCTCCTCAGTGTAAAACTCCTGCAGTGTTTAGTGCAGTAACTCTCTGACGTGACTAAGACTAATTGTACTAACTCTGTATTTGTTTATAATTAATATATTTTTATTTCTCTTTTTTTTGGGATGAAAGATCCCATTGATACATGATCTATAGTCAGATGTTTCCAGTGTGCTATGCTAATGGCTTTTCTTGATTTTCAATTCCTCAGACTGGTTTTCTTGGCAATGGTTAATGTTATAAGCAGAGGTTTAGTGTTTTCCTTTGTTAGATTGGTTGCTGAAGTGTCTCCTAACAGGCAGAGAGGTGGGGATGGTGGGATTGGGTAGTTTAGTTAATTGTCTGGTAACTTGTTGCCATAGATGATTGATGGGTGAACAGTACCATATGGCATGGGTGTAGTTATGTGGGGTGTTTAGTAGATTTTTATTTCTCTGAATGGATTGTGTGCTGGGAGAGGAGCTGCTGATCTGAGCTGAGCGTCAGGCGTTCCTGAATCGACAGTGGAAGTTATTTTATAGGCGCTGAAGCTCAGAGAGAGTAAAAGCCTCGAGTCTGAAGAGGTGTCGATGTGGTTTAGAGTCCGGAAGTCAGTCTCACCCTTCCCCCTCAGAAAGCTGCCTGAGGCAGCGTCTCCTCACGCTAAACATCGACTCTAACATCGCCGTAAACAACAAAGGTAAACATCTGGATTTTACCTGCCTCTTATATAACATTAACATTATATACCATACAGCGTTCAGGCTCAGTCACGCAAACAGACCAGGATTAGAGGAAGTTCGAGTCGGTTTACTGGTAGACTCGTTGTTTTGGAGGCGTATGTGACGTATAATGGAGTGTAATCTGTTGAATATTTAATTATAAGTTTTGATTAAGAGGTGGCTTCATGATTATTCATTAAATAAAATGTATATATATATTTATATGTATATTCTGCCAGTCGAAAATTTGGACACACTTATATACATCTATATGTTTACAGTTATAAGGATATGAATGTGTTGAGAGACGAGTGTAAACAGTGAAGTTGGAGCCCATGTACACAAATATTACTAAAACAAACATTTGACTGTATTTAAATGTAAAAATGAGAATGTATATTTTTATAAGAGCTATAAAACCACCAAACCTGTTTATCAGAACAAGATCTCAGCATCTACACTATCTTCTTCAGTCCTGTTAGAGAAGCAGCTCATGTGGCTCCTCATGAAGCTGCTGGTCAGAATGTTCAAAGTATGTAAACCTGCATCAGAGCAAATGAGCTCTAATAGTAATATTATTATTATTAACGTTACTATATAAATATATATATAGATACAAGATTGCGTATGTCGTTGTTGTTCTGAGCATGAAAACAGACAGTCGCACTTCCTTTTCTCTCTCCAGCTTCTCAAAAGCACATGTACATCATGTACTCCAGCAGTTACAGCCTTAACGTTGATATACTGGTTACGGTTCTGAATCACTCGTAGCCGTATGTGTTGAAGACGATGATAGCAGGTTTGGGAAAGCACCGTACAGACCTCCGGAAAGTCCAGAGCAGAGAACGAGAGCAGCGTTAGTGTTACACTTACAAGAAACGACTCACTGTACAGTCACTGGACACGCGTCCCAGCAGTGAGTTTAAATAAAACTGGTTTATTAATGGATTTGAAAGTGATGGTGATGTACAGAGAACATATAGAGGAACCAAACAGCACGCCCACTGAGATGTTCCGAAACGAGGTCACCTGCTGTAATTAGCTGAAGTTAAAGCCTCTGTGAGGACAACTCACTGATAACATGTGTAAGAGTTTAGTTTGGGGTATTTCTAACGTCTCTCCTGGCAACCGGACCCCCTCCCTGCTTCCCAAACTGAAACACTCAACACATGACATATTCATCATCCAAAGCAGTGACGGGTTCATGTGAACATCTGTATCCTGACTATCTAGCACTGTTACTGTAACTGAACATCTGTATCCTAAATATCTAGCACTGTTACTGTAACAGAACATCTGTATCCTGATTATCTAGCACTGTTACTGTAACTGAACATCTGTATCCTAAATATCTAGCACTGTTACTGTAACAGAACATCTGTATCCTGATTATCTAGCACTGTTACTGTAACTGAACATCTGTATCTGGATTATCTAGCACTGTTACTGTAACTGAACATCTGTATCCTGATTATCTAGCACTGTTACTGTAACAGAACATCTGTATCTGGATTATCTAGCACTATTATTGTAACTGAACATCTGTGTCCTGATTATCTAGCACAGTTACTGTAACTGAACATCTGTATCCTGATTATCTAGCTCTGTTACTGTAACTGAACATCTGTATCCTGACTATCTAGCACTGTTACTGTAACTGAACATCTGTATCCTAAATATCTAGCACTGTTACTGTAACAGAACATCTGTATCCTGATTATCTAGCACTGTTACTGTAACTGAACATCTGTATCCTAAATATCTAGCACTGTTACTGTAACAGAACATCTGTATCCTGATTATCTAGCACTGTTACTGTGACTGAACATCTGTATCCTAAATATCTAGCACTGTTACTGTAACAGAACATCTGTATCCTGATTATCTAGCACAGTTACTGTAACTGAACATCTGTATCCTGATTATCTAGCACAGTTACTGTAACAGAACATCTGTATCCTGATTATCTAGCACAGTTACTGTAACAGAACATCTGTATCCTGATTATCTAGCACTGTTACTGTAACAGAACATCTGTATCCTGATTATCTAGCACTGTTACTGTAACAGAACATCTGTATCCTGATTATCTAGCACAGTTACTGTGACAGAACTTCTGTATCCTGATTATCTAGCACTGTTACTATAACTGAACATCTGTATCCTGATTATCTAGCACTGTTACTGTAACAGAACATCTGTGTCCTGATTATCTAGCACTGTTACTGTAACTGAACATCTGTGTCCTGATTATATAGCACTGTTACTGTAACAGAACATCTGTATCCTGATTATCTAGTACTTTTACTGTAACAGAACATCTGTATCCTGATTATCTAGCACAGTTACTGTAACTGAACATCTGTATCCTGATTATCTAGCACTGTTACTGTAACAGAACATCTGTATCCTGATTATCTAGCACTGTTCCTGTAACTGAACATCTGTATCCTAAATATCTAGCACTGTTACTGTAACAGAACATCTGTATCCTGATTATCTAGCACTGTTACTGTAACAGAACATCTGTATCCTGATTATCTAGCACTGTTACTGTAACTGAACATCTGTATCCTAAATATCTAGCACTGTCACTGTAACTGAACATCTGTATCCTGATTATCTAGCACTGTTACTGTAACTGAACATCTGTATCCTAAATATCTAGCAGAACATCTGTATCCTGATTATCTAGCACTGTTACTGTAACAGAACATCTGTATCCTGATTATCTAGCACTGTTACTGTAACAGAACATCTGTATCCTGATTATCTAGCACTGTTACTGTAACAGAACATCTGTATCCTGATTATCTAGCACTGTTACTGTAACTGAACATCTGTATCCGGATTATCTAGCACAGTTACTGTAACAGAACATCTGTATCCTGATTATCTAGCACTGTTACTGTAACTGGTCATCTGTATCCTGATTATCTAGCACTGTTACTGTAACAGAACATCTGTATCCTGATTATCTAGCACTGTTACTGTAACTGAACATCTGTATCCTGATTATCTAGCACAGTTACTGTAACAGAACTTCTGTATCCTGATTATCTAGCACTGTTACTGTAACTGAACATCTGTATCCTGATTATCTAGCACTGTTACTGTAACTGAACATCTGTATTCGGATTATCTAGCACAGTTACTATAACTGAACATCTGTATCCTGATTATCTAGCACTGTTACTGTAACTGGTCATCTGTATCCTGATTAGCACTGTTACTGTAACAGAACATCTGTGTCCTGATTATCTAGCACTGTTACTGTAACAGAACATCTGTGTCCTGATTATCTAGCACTGTTACTGTAACTGAACATCTGTGTCCTGATTATCTAGCACTGTTACTGTAACAGAACATCTGTATCCTGATTATCTAGTACTGTTACTGTAACAGAACATCTGTATCCTGATTATCTAGCACTGTTACTGTAACTGAACATCTGTATCCGGATTATCTAGCACTGTTACTGTAACAGAACATCTGTATCCTGATTATCTAGCACTGTTATTGTAACAGAACATCTGTATCCTGATTATCTAGCACTGTTACTGTGACTGAACATCTGTATCCGGATTATCTAGCACTGTTACTGTGACTGAACATCTGTATCCTGATTATCTAGCACTGTTACTGTAACAGAACATCTGTATCCTGATTATCTAGCACTGTTACTGTAACAGAACATCTGTATCCTAATTATCTAGCACTGTTACTGTAACAGAACATCTGTATCCTGATTATCTAGCACTGTTACTGTAACAGAACATCTGTATCCTGATTATCTAGCACTGTTACTGTAACTGAACATCTGTATCCTGATGTTCCTCTTAAACTCTTAATTTCTAACCACCTCCGCACGACCTGCCTGTGTTTTATTTACAGTTTTATGATTTTGATATTCAGTTTATTAATTTGTTTTTATTTGTACTTTTATTTAACCATTCTTTTATTGGTGTTTTTTAATACTCTATCATTATTAATATTATACTTTTACTATTACTCTTATTATTATTTATTACTGTTTCTTTTACTATTTGTTTTACTACTTTATTTACTTTATTTACTTATTTTTATTGTTGTCTTATTCCTGATTTTAGTTTCTTATCAGTGTTTATTTGTTTTTCTTACTTAATTTTGTCTGTTCTTATTGTTTCTTTTACATTTTAAGTACACATTAAAATTCATTTTTTTTGTTTGTCAGTCCCTTTTTGTTTAACATTGTTCCTACATTCCTACAACCTTCTCTTACTATCTATTACAAATGTATTATACATATTATTCATATAGTAAGAGGAATAAAGTAAGGGGAATATATATATATATATATATATGAATGTAATGCTGCTGGTAATGTTTATAATGTACTATAATCTAAATAATGTATTATTACTGTTACTGTTTGGTTTTGTATCCTGATTATCGAGCACTGTTACACGTATTCAGATCTAAATGTGTCCTACAGGAAGCTAGTGTTCTGATATGGTGACCATGACTCTCATTTCTATTAGAAATCGATACTATCAGGTTTCAATTCTGAATATCCATTGGTGGGTTTTTGGGGGAGGGTAGTTAATACAGTAAGTAAAGAGTTTCAGTTCTCTGTGAAGTTTTCACGGTTTGGGCTGTTATGATATTTCAGATCTGGGGTTAAAACTCTGAGCGTGTCTTGTTTTCAGGAGATATTTAATATTCAGTGTTTAGTTCTGAACACTGGCTGGCTGATGTGCTGTTTATCTCTAGGCTGATGTGCTGAATGCTGATAACATGTGACTCACACTCTCAGTTTAGCAGTCTGAAGGTTCTCCACACGGGGGAGCTGCTAGAGCTTCTTTAGCTGGATCTTCAGGGATGCGAGTGTTATTATCGTGGGTGTAATTCAGTCTGAACACGTTTGGGGGAAACTGACCTGTTGGCTCTGCAGATGGACGTGAGTGAGGAGGAGACGATGCCGCTGATGACCAGTGAACGAGCCGGAAGTCACAAGTCCAGCTGCGACTCGGCCGTGATCGTGCGTCTCTACTACAGTCCGGCGGCCAAAAGCGAGAGCACGCTGTCCATCCCCGCCGGTCACGTCTCCGCCGAGAGCATCTGCATCCTGGCAGCCAAGAACAGCGGTAATCAACATCCAACCTTCATTTGAGATGCCTCCTGACCAATCAGGAACTGCTGTAGACTGAATGGGTGGAGCTAAACTGCTGTAGACTGAATGGGTGGAGCTAAACTGCTGTAGACTGAATGGATGGAGCTAAACTGCTGTAGACTGAATGGGTGGAGCTAAACTGCTGCAGACTGAATGGGTGGAGCTACACTGCTGTAGACTGAATGGGGGGAGCTACACTGCTGTAGACTGAATGGATGGAGCTAAACTGCTGTAGACTGAATGGATGGAGCTAAACTGCTGTAGACTGAATGGGTGGAGCTAAACTGCTGTAGACTGAATGGGTGGAGCTAAACTGCTATAGGCTGAATATTGGAGCTACACTGCTGTAGACTGAATGGGTGGAGCTACACTGCTGTAGACTGAATGGGTGGAGCTAAACTGCTGTAGACTGAATGGATGGAGCTAAACTGCTGTAGACTGAATGGGTGGAGCTAAACTGCTGTAGACTGAATGGGGGGAGCTACACTGCTGTAGACTGAATGGGTGGAGCTAAACTGCTACAGGCTGAATATTGGAGCTAAACTGCTGTAGACTGAATGGATGGAGCTAAACTGCTGTAGACTGAATGGGTGGAGCTAAACTGCTGTAGACTGAATAAGTGGAGGTAAACTGCTGTAGGCTAAATGGGTAGAGCTAAACAGCTGTAGACTGAATGGGTGGAGCTAAACTGCTGTAGACTGAATGGGTGGAGCTAAACTGCTGTAGACTGAATGGGTGGAGCTAAACTGCTATAGGCTGAATATTGGAGCTACACTGCTGTAGACTGAATGGGTGGAGCTACACTGCTGTAGACTGAATAGGTGGAGCTAAACTGCTGTAGACTGAATGGGTGGAGCTAAACTGCTATAGGCTGAATATTGGAGCTACACTGCTGTAGACTGAATGGGTGGAGCTACACTGCTGTAGACTGAATGGATGGAGCTAAACTGCTGTAGACTGAATGGGTGGAGCTAAACTGCTGTAGGTTGAATCCTCCCAGAAACATGCTTCCAACCAATCTTTATCCTCTTATTCTATTTATTATTATTATTTTTATTATTATTATTGTTGTTGTTGTTGTTTTGCTGTTTATATGTTTTCTGTTTTGGTCACTGTATTCTGGTTCAGGTATACTACCTGTGTTCAATCACCTGTTTGCTTTGGCCTCGGAGGATCTTTCATTCTGGTACCCACCAACCCATGTGTTCAAGACTGAGGAGACGGTTACTGTCCACTATAGGGTCCGGTAAGTACATACTCAGAATCCACTTATACTGTAGCCCCACAAAGTATTAGGACAGTTGTGGTCAGAGGTGTCTCAGGATATGGGGTCATACACATGTCCCGTATGTACTACATACTGAATATGATTTTGATTGTTTTGTTTTTTCTTTCTCGTTTGTTCAGGTTTTTTTTCTCCAGCTGGTTTGGTCAGAGCTCCAAAACCACGTACCGCTACAGCCTGACCACGGGCAGAATCTGCGCCGTGCTGGACTACTGTGTCATCGACTACCTGTTCGCTCAGGTACATCACACACACAAACTAGAACACCGTGGAAGCTTGTGGATGAATCCTGATGCACTTCCAGACAATTTAAACCTAAAAACTCTAAGAATGAGGATTTAGCCTCAGGAGCCATGGCAACAGAAAGTCCATAATAATCTGATCATGTTCTTCAAGAAAAGACTTTTTAGCCTGTATATGCGCTCCAGAGGTTTATACACACTGTTGTTTCTTCTGAAAACCTGAAACCCCCCCAGACCATTATCCCCCCACCACCAAACTTTACTCTAACATTAACGTCACCCTTCACTGGACCTGAGGGTCCGAGTCCAAACCCTGAAACCCCTCCAGACCCTAATCTGGCATCTCCTGGATTCACCCTCCAAACCCAGAATCCTCCATCAGACTGCCAGAGCTTTACACCACTCCAGAGTCCAGTGGTTAGCAGTAGCTCTGGCTGTAACACCTGACTGTAATGATTTGGAAGGATGTCCAGATACTTATGGACATATGATGTAGCTTTACATATAATAATGTTACTATACCATGTTTAATGTTTTTGTACGAGGTTCTCACGTGGTTCTGATTTTACAGTCTCGGAGTGATTTCGTGTCCGGCTGTGGCGGCATCAGTCCTCCGCTGAGTGCCATGCAGGAGTGTCTGGGGATGGCCGTGCTGGACCTCTGGAGACAGGCCAAAGAAAACAACCGCAGCCCGAGAGACGTGTGCAAGACTGTCAGGTACTCACACACTGCCACACAACCCGGGTTACAGCTATACAGATGTGGTGGTTGGTAGTATAGTGTAGTATAGTTGTTGGTATAGTGTAGTATAGTGGTGGGTATAGTGTGGTATAGTGGTGGGTATAGTGTGGTATAGTTGTTGGGATAGTGTAGTATAGTGGTGGGTATAGTGTGGTATAGTGGTGGGTATAGTGTAGTATAGTGGTGGGTATAGTGTAGTATAGTGGTGGGTATAGTGTGGTATAGTTGTTGGGATAGTGTAGTATAGTGGTGGGTATAGTGTGGTATAGTGGTGGGTATAGTGTGGTATAGTGGTGGGTATAGTGTAGTATAGTGGTGGGTATAGTGTAGTATAGTGGTGGGTATAGTGTAGTATAGTGGTGGGTATAGTGTGGTATAGTGGTGGGTATAGTGTAGTATAGTGGTGGGTACAGTGTAGTATAGTGGTGGGTATAGTGTGGTATAGTGGTGGGTATAGTGTAGTATAGTGGTGGGTATAGTGTGGTATAGTGGTGGGTATAGTGTAGTATAGTGGTGGGTATAGTGTAGTATAGTGGTGGGTATAGTGTAGTATAGTGGTGGGTATAGTGTGGTATAGTGGTGGGTATAGTGTAGTATAGTGGTGGGTATAGTGTAGTATAGTGGTGGGTATAGTGTAGTATAGTGGTGGGTATAGTGTAGTATAGTGGTGGGTATAGTGTGGTATAGTGGTGGGTATAGTGTAGTATAGTGGTGGGTATAGTGTAGTATAGTGGTGGGTATAGTGTAGTATAGTGGTTGGTATAGTGTAGTATAGTGGTGGGTATAGTGTAGTATAGTGGTGGGTATAGTGTAGTATAGTGGTGGGTATAGTGTGGTATAGTGGTGGGTATAGTGTAGTATAGTTGTTGGTATAGTGTAGTGTAGTGGTGGGTATAGTGTGGTATAGTGGTGGGTATAGTGTAGTATAGTGGTGGGTATAGTGTAGTATAGTGGTGGGTATAGTGTGGTATAGTTGTTGGGATAGTGTAGTGTAGTGGTGGGTATAGTGTGGTATAGTTGTTGGGATAGTGTAGTGTAGTGGTGGGTATAGTGTAGTATAGTGGTGGGTATAGTGTGGTATAGTTGTTGGTATAGTGTGGTATAGTTGTTGGGATAGTGTAGTATAGTGGTGGGTATAGTGTAGTATAGTGGTGGGTATAGTGTAGTATAGTGGTTTGTATAGTGTAGTGGTTGGTATAGAGTAGTGGTTGGTATAGAGTAGTGGTTGGTATAGTGTAGTAGTTGGTATAGAGTAGTGGTTTGTACAGTGTAGTGGTTTGTATAGTGTAGTGGTTAGTATAGTGTAGTGGAGGGTATAGTGTAGTGGTTAGTATAGTGTAGTAGTTGGTATAGTGTAGTGGTTGGTATAGAGTAGTGGTTTGTACAGTGTAGTGGTTTGTATAGTGTAGTGGTTAGTATAGTGTAGTGGAGGGTATAGTGTAGTGGTTAGTATAGTGTAGTAGTTGGTATAGAGTAGTGGTTGGTATAGTGTAGTGGTTAGTATAGTGTAGTGGTTGGTATAGTGTAGTGGTTGGTATAGAGTAGTGGTTGGTATAGAATAGTGGTTGGTATAGTGTAGTGGTTGGTATAGAGTAGTGGTTAGTATAGAGTAGTGGTTGGTATAGTGTAGTGGCTGTATAGTGTAGTGGTTGGTATAGAGTAGTGGTTGGTATAGAGTAGTGGCTGTATAGTGTAGTGGTTAGTATAGAGTAGTGGTTGGTATAGTGTAGTGGCTGTATAGTGTAGTGGTTGGTATAGTGTAGTGGCTGTATAGTGTAGTGGTTGGTATAGAGTAGTGGTTGGTATAGTGTAGTGGTTGGTATAGAGTAGTGGTTGGTATAGAGTAGTGGCTATATAGTGTAGTGGTTAGTATAGAGTAGTGGTTGGTATAGAGTAGTGGCTATATAGTGTAGTGGTTGGTATAGTGTAGTGGTTGGTATAGTGTAGTGGCTGTATAGTGTAGTGGTTGGTATAGAGTAGTGGTTGGTATAGAGTAGCGGTTAGTATAGTGTAGTGGTTGGTATAGTGTAGTGGAGGGTATAGTGTAGTGGTTGGTATAGTGCAGTGGGTTATATTGTAAAGTGTATAGTGTGGTTAGTATAGTGTAGTGAATTACAGACCCACAGCTTATTAGTTATTAATTAGGCATGCTAAACTGCTGTAGACTGAATGGGTGGAGCTAAACTGCTGTAGACTGAATGGGTGGAGGTAAACTGCTGTAGACTGAATGGGTAGAGCTAAACTGCTGTAGACTGAATGGGTGGAGCTAAACTGCTGTAGACTGAATGGGTAGAGCTAAACTGCTGTAGACTGAATGGGTGGAGCTAAACTGCTGTAGACTGAATGGGTGGAGCTAAACTGCTGTAGGCTGAATGGGTGGAGCTAAACTGCTGTAGGCTAAATGGGTGGAGCTAAACTGCTGTAGGCTGAATGGGTGGAGCTAAACTGCTGTAGGCTGAATGGGTGGAGCTAAACTGTTGTAGGCTAAATGGGTGGAGCTAAACTGCTGTAGGCTGAATGGGTGGAGCTAAACTGCTGTAGGCTAAATGGGTGGAGCTAAACTGCTGTAGGCTGAATGGGTGGAGCTAAACTGTTGTAGGCTAAATGGGTGGAGCAAAACTGCTGTAGGCTGAATGGGTGGAGCTAAACTGCTGTAGGTTGAATGGGTGGAGCTAAACTGCTGTAGGCTAAATGGGTGGAGCTAAACGGCTGTAGGCTGAATGGGTGGAGCTAAACTGCTGTAGGCTAAATGGGTGGAGCTAAACTGCTGTAGGCTGAATGGGTGGAGCTAAACTGCTGTAGGCTGAATGGGTGGAGCTAAACTGTTGTAGGCTAAATGGGTGGAGCAAAACTGCTGTAGGCTGAATGGGTGGAGCTAAACTGCTGTAGGTTGAATGGGTGGAGCTAAACTGCTGTAGGCTAAATGGGTGGAGCTAAACGGCTGTAGGCTGAATGGGTGGAGCTAAACTGCTGTAGGCTAAATGGGTGGAGCTAAACTGCTGTAGGCTGAATGGGTGGAGCTAAACTGCTGTAGGCTGAATGGGTGGAGCTAAACTGTTGTAGGCTAAATGGGTGGAGCAAAACTGCTGTAGGCTGAATGGGTGGAGCTAAACTGCTGTAGGTTGAATGGGTGGAGCTAAACTGCTGTAGGCTAAATGGGTGGAGCTAAACGGCTGTAGGCTGAATGGGTGGAGCTAAACTGCTGTAGGCTAAATGGGTGGAGCTAAACTGCTGTAGGCTGAATGGGTGGAGCTAAACTGCTGTAGGCTAAATGGGTGGAGCTAAACTGCTGTAGGCTGAATGGGTGGAGCTAAACTGCTGTAGGCTGAATGGGTGGAGCTAAACTGCTGTAGGCTAAATGGGTGGAGCTAAACGGCTGTAGGCTGAATGGGTGGAGCTAAACTGCTGTAGGCTAAATGGGTGGAGCTACACTGCTGTAGGCTGAATGGCTGTTTGTGAGAGTGAGCTGAAATAAATCTTTTATCTTCAGCTACAAGTCGTGTCTGCCGGAGACGCACCGTGAGGACATCCAGAAGATGAGCCGTCTGGCCCGGTATCAGATCCGTAAGACTCTGAAGCGCTTCCTGCAGAAGCTGGGCCGCTGCTCGGCCGGGGAGCGCAGCCTGAAGCTGAAGTACCTGATGGAGCTCAGCGCTGTGGAGCCCAACTACGGCTCGGAGCGCTTCACCGTGCGCCGGTCCGGACGGCTCAAGTGTCCAGAAACGAAGCCCGTCACTGTGATCCGCGTGTCCGGAGAGGGAGGGATACAGACTCGCTCCGAGGACGGACAGGTATCAGAGCCTGAGGAGCAGTACCACTGGGAGGAGTCCTGATACTTTCCCAGACGCTCCCTGTTTCCCGCCGTACTCTCACTGTTGCTTTGATCTCCTCAGGAGTGGCAGACGTTCTGTGACTTCTCCCAGATCACCGACATCAACATAAAGCGGCTGGGTCAGGAGCAGCTCCCCGCAGAGGGGCGAGTGGTCACTCTGACCAGACAGGACGACCGCTGCCTGGTCAGTGGTAACCAACCACCACACGTAAACTCTAGGAGTCTGTATGTGGGTCCACACAACACAGTAGACACTAAACAATCCTGAATCAATTATAGTAGATACTGAATCATTTATAGTGGACACTGAATCATTTTTAGTGGACACTGAATCATTTATAGTGGAACCTGAATCAATTATAGTAGATACTAAATCATTTATAGTGGACACTGAATCATTTTTAGTGGACACTGAATCAATTATAGTAGATACTGAATCATTTAAAGTAAATACTGAATCATTTATAGTAAATACTGAATAATTTATAGTAGACACTGAATCATTTAAAGTAAATACTGAATCATTTATAGTAGACACTGAATAATTAATAGTAGATACTAAATCATTTATAGCAGACACTGAATAATTAATAGTAGACACTGAATAATTAATAGTAGATACTGAATCATTTATAGTAGACACTGAATCATTTATAGTAGACACTGAATAATTAATAGTAGATACTGAATCATTTATAGTAGATACTGAATCATTTATAGTAGACACTGAATAATTAATAGTAGATACTGAATCATTTATAGTAGACACTGAATCCTTTATAGTAAATACTGAATCATTTATAGTAGACACTAAATAATTTATAGTAAATACTGAATCATTTATAGTAGACACTGAATCATTTAAAGTAAATACTGAATCATTTATAGTAAATACTGAATAATTTATAGTAGACACTGAATCATTTAAAGTAAATACTGAATCATTTATAGTAGACACTGAATAATTAATAGTAGATACTAAATCATTTATAGCAGACACTGAATAATTAATAGTAGACACTGAATAATTAATAGTAGATACTGAATCATTTATAGTAGACACTGAATCATTTATAGTAGACACTGAATAATTAATAGTAGATACTGAATCATTTATAGTAGATACTGAATCATTTATAGTAGACACTGAATAATTAATAGTAGATACTGAATCATTTATAGTAGACACTGAATCCTTTATAGTAAATACTGAATCATTTATAGTAGACACTAAATAATTTATAGTAAATACTGAATCATTTATAGTAGACACTGAATCATTTAAAGTAAATACTGAATCATTTATAGTAGACACTGAATAATTAATAGTAGATACTAAATCATTTATAGTAGACACTGAATAATTAATAGTAGATACTGAATCATTTATAGTAGACACTGAATAATTAATAGTAGATACTGAATCATTTATAGTAGACACTGAATCATTTATAGTAGACACTGAATCATTTATAGTAGATACTGAATCATTTATAGTAGACACTGAATCCTTTATCGTAAATACTGAATAATTTATAGTAGACACTGAATCATTAATAGTATAATAATAATATCCTTTCACTGGAACTGAGGGTCCGAGCTGCTCGGTCATTCCATGAAGCTCTCTACACTCTGTTCTTGAGCTGATCTGAAGACCACATGAAGTTTGGAGGTCTGTAGTGATGGACTCTGTAGAAAGTTGGTGACCTCTGTGCTCTATGCTCCTCAGCATCCGCTGACCTGCTCTGTCATTGTACATGTTCTACCACTTGGTGGCGGAGTTGCTGTCGTTCTCAATCACTTCCACTTTGTTCTAACACCACTGACAGTCCACTGTGGAGTATTTAGTAGTGAGGAAACCACGGTACCACGCTGGAGTTCACTGAGCTCCTGAGAGACCCACTCTTTACTAGTGTGTGTAGAAGCAGTCTGCAGGACCAGGAGCTGGTTTTATACACCTGTGGCCATGAACGTGATTGGAACACCTGAGTTCAGTGATCTGGATGGGGGAGTGAATAGTTGTGGCAGTATAGTGGATCAGCTATGTTCTCCTCTAGTGTGATGGTTTGGACCTACAGTGAGGATCAGGTTAGACGAACTAGCTCAGGTCACATTCCAGCTGAGTCAGCCTTGTAGCTTCAGCAGTAACACTGAAGACCTGGTTGTGGTTGTGAGATGAGGATGTACTGACTCTCTGTACTGACTCTCTGCACTGACTCTCTGTACTGACTCTCTGTACTGACTCTCTGTACTGACTCTCTGCACTGACTGTGATTCTCCATCTACAGGAGGTTGAGTTTCAGACTCTGGTGGAGTCGCTGTCCTTCGTGTCTCTTATCGATGGCTACTTCAGACTGACCACCGACTCCAGTCATTACTTCTGCTCTGAAGTGGCTCCGCCCAGTCTGCTGCAGGACCTGGAGAGTCACTGTCACGGACCGATCACGTAAATATTCCCCCTCAGACAGAGTTTCTACCGTCTGTGATAACTCCATAACTGACGCGGCCCCCTCTCAACCCCCCGTCTGAAGGTCAGAGTTCGCCGTGCACAAGCTGAAGAAGGCCGGAGCTCGAGGCGGCATGTTTCTCCTGCGCCAGAGTCCCAAAGAGTTCGACAAGTACTTCCTCATGGTCTGCTTACAGGTAGCACTCCGTTCTACACCATTCACTTTACACAGCACAGCACCCTCACTCCAGATCTCCGGTCACTCCGCCGGGTCATCTAGAGCTAATGCTTAGTGTTATTGATATTATATGATTATTTAAAGGTGATCAGAAGAGCTGAAAAATAATTATCACAGTTATTAACGATCAGTGGAGCAGTCTGTGATCAACTCTGTCTTTAATATCTGTACATTTCATTATACACTCATATGCAAAATAAACTTTATTTATCATCATCTGTAGTCAACACGTGAATATATCACATAAAGTCAATAAGTATATCCTTTTAATTATATATACAGTCAATGAGTGTATATATTATTTTATCATATATATAATTAATGAATGTATATATCATATATAGCACAAACAGTCAATGAGTGTATATATCATATATTTCATATATACAGTCAATGAGAGTATATATCACTGATTATATATACAATCAATGACTGTATACATCATATATAGCACAAAGTCAATGAGTCTATATAATTTAGATCATATATACAGTCAATTACTTTCTATACAATTTTATTATATATACAGTAATTAAGTGTATATATCGAATATATATTATATATACAATTATGTTTGTATGTGTTTGTGTATGTTTGTGTGTGTATGTGTGTATATGTGTGTATATGTGTGTATGTGTGTGTATGTGTGTGTATGTGTGTGTATGTGTGTGTATATGTGTGTATATGTGTGTATATGTTTGTGTATGTGTTTGTGTATGTGTTTGTGTATGTGTTTGTGTATGTGTTTGTGTATGTGTGTGTTTGTGTATGTTTGTGTATGTGTTTGTGTATGTGTGTGTGTATGTTTGTGTGTGTGTATGTTTGTGTATGTGTGTGTGTGTATGTTTGTGTATGTGTGTGTGTGTATGTGTGTGTATGTTTGTGTGTGTGTATGTTTGTGTGTGTGTATGTATGTTTGTGTGTGTGTGTATGTATGTTTGTGTGTGTGTGCGTATGTTTGTGTTTGTGTGTATGTGTGTATGTTTGTGTGTGTGTGTGCGTATGTGTTTGTGTGTGTGTATGTTTGTGTGTGTTTGTGTGTGTGTGCGTATGTTTGTGTTTGTGTGTGCGTATGTTTGTGTTTGTGTGTATGTGTGTATGTTTGTGTGTGTGTGTGTGTATGTTTGTGTATGTGTGTGTATGTTTGTGTGTGTGTGTGTATGTTTGTGTTTGTGTGTGTGTATTTATGTGTGTTTGTGTATATGTTTGTGTGTGTGTATGTTTTTGTGTGTGTGTGTGTGTGTGTGCGTATGTTTGTGTTTGTGTGTGTGTGTATGTTTGTGTATGTGTGTGTATGTTTGTGTATGTGTGTGTGTATGTATGTGTGTATGTGTGTTTGTGTGTGTGTATGTTCGTGTATATGTGTGTGTGTGTATGTGTATGTTTGTGTGTGTGTATGTTTGTGTATATGTGTGTGTGTGTGTGTGTATTTGTGTGTATGTGTGTTTGTGTGTGTGTATGTTTGTGTATATATGTGTGTATGTGTATGTTTGTGTGTGTGTGTATGTTTGTGTGTGTGTATGTGTGTGTGTATGTTTGTGTGTGTTTGTGTATGTGTGTGTGTGTGTGTGTGTGTGTATGTTTGTGTGTCTATGTTTGTATACGTGCTCAGACACAGTTGGGTGTGGATTATAAAGACTGTCTGATAGAGAAGAATGAGAAGTTCCATCTGGCGGGGATCCACAGCTCCTTCTGCAGTCTGAGAGAGCTGACCGACTTCTACCAGAGCAACACGCTGCTGCTGTCCGACATCCCGGTCACTCTGGGGAGGTGCTGTCCCCCCCGAGCCAAAGGTACTGGACATACACCTGTTCTTACATACTATACAGAGAGCAACAGCACGACGACGCCAGTCACTTTACTACACGCTTATAAACGTCTCTCTGTAGCTCATTAATACTCATTAACACTCATTAATACTCATTAACACTCATTAATACTCTTTAATACTCTTTAATACTCATAAATACTCATTAATACACATTAATACACATTAATACTCTACATCTACTATTAACTTACTGATGAAAACTGTCTGTAAATAAAGACTATTATTATTATTATTATTGTTGTTGTTATTATTATTGTTGTTGTTGTTGTTGTTGATCATATACAGTCAGTGTGTGGTTTGTGGTTACCTCTGTGGTCTCTGCAGAACTCACCAACCTGATCATCATACGGAACAGCAGCGTGTCTGAAAGTCCGAGTTCTCCTCCTCAGCAGAGACACCGACCGAGTCACATCCAGTTCCACATGATCAAACACGAGGACCTAATCTGGGTGAGGAGATCGTTCACCAGCGCACCAGCACCGTCTACGCTCAGAGCCGCTCTCGAGTGTCTGACTGATCTAGAACGCTGAAGCTTCAGTTTCTCCAGGAGCTCACCTGGAAACACGTAGACAAACCCATTTACACATCAGCATGTTTTTATTTAAACTGTAAACGAAACATCTGCTAACATCTAAAAAACATACTGTAATAGAAAATCAGCCAAACTATACATTAGTCCTTAATTTAGGTTTGATTATAAATTTATCTTAAAATTACAAAAAGTAAATATCTTTTATAATAACCTGCATTAGCAGCTAATAAAGCTGTTTGCTTTGTTTATAACCACATTTCTAAAAAGGCTGGATGTTGTTTAAATATAATAATAACAGAATGTAAAGATCTGCAAGTCATTTAAACTCTATATTCAATCATAAACATATTAAAAGTTAAAACTCATTCTTTTTAAAATATTTGTCTAGTTTGGATTTGATGGCTGTGAATTAAATATTAAGTTTAAATGATTTATGTTCTATTTTTATCTATATATGTGAAGAATATTTTATATATTTTGGAGAAACAGGTTTGTAAGTAAGGTAAAAGCTTTATTAGCTTGTAAAGAATTATTATCTCACCATTTGAACAAAAATAAGTTAAAGTTAAAAAATAAAAATATTTTTGGAAACATGTTTTTGTACAGAAACTCTTCTCTGTACGTGGACCCGCTCGTGTGAGTTCACTAACGTTCTGCTCTGTTCTGCAGAAGGAGAGTTTGGGTCAGGGTTCCTTCACCCACGTCTTCGAAGGACGCAAGACTCACCAGCGGGACGGAGAAACCCACACGACGGAGGTTCTGCTGAAGGTTCTGGACGCAGAACACAAGAACAGCTGGGAGGTGTGTTTTCTTTCAGAGCCTAACACACACACACACACACACACACACACACACACACACACACACATATACAGTCGTAGCGTGTGGTCGTGTACCTACTCTTGGTGTTGACTGTGTGGGCGGAGCTTCATTCACACTAAACCAATCAGAAGGAAGGTCTGTAGAGCAGGTGTGTATATGAGAGCTGTATCATATCAGTACACAGAGACACTGCAGGACGGAAGAGCTACCATAAACCTGATCACTGACTAGATGAGATCCTGCAGCACGTTTACCCTCAGCCGCTGCAGCTGGTCCTGTAGATCCTGAGCACTAGTAGCTGCTGAAGCTGGAGACCCAGCTGCTCCCATAAATACTGGACTGGTGATAAATCTAGCGAGTGGTCAGGACAAGGAAGTGTTGGGATCTGGTGGAGACGTTCCTAGGAGACCCTCACTGTGTGTGGAACATTATCCTGCTCCAGCTGGAAGTTCTGCTATGAGAGGAACCACATGTGGACGTCCTGCACATGCGGGTGAACTGTTAGTGACCCTCGTATCACTACTAGGGGGCCGACTGTCATAGCAAAGCTCCCCAGATCATCACACCAGCAGGTGGGTCAGTCAGTATGTCACTCCACAGGCAGGACTTCTGTCGGATCCTGAACAGAACCTGGATTTATCACTAAAGACGGTTCGGTTCCAGGAGACTGGTGGTACTAGTGGTCTTGTCTGGGTGGTCCAGAGCCTATGCACCGTGAGTGAGTGTTCCACTGACCCCAACACCTCCTAACAGCTCGGTCAGAACAGACTAGATGGAGGTCAGCTGGTGGAAATGACCTCCTGCTCTGATGAAGCTCCTCTCAGAGTCTGTACCTGGACAGAATATGTTCGAGTGACTCGTAGAGGCAGCACGTCCAGCAGATCTCTCACCAAGAGGTACACGACCCAGCAGCCGCCTCGGTCAGGGGGAAACAGACCCCCGTTAGCGTCTGGGGGTGTTGTTGTTTGGACACTGAGTGTGTTGACTGTGTGTATGCCAGCTGGTGCCGAGTGATGTTCAGGTTTGTATGAATCTTTATGAAAACTAACCGTTTCTCCAAACTGCCTCTAATCCCCGTCTCCCTCTGTCTGCGTTCCAGTCTTTCTTCGAAGCTGCCAGCCTGATGAGCCAGATCTCCCACAAGCACCTGCTCCTGGTATACGGGGTCAGCGTCCACAAATCCAAAAGTACGTCACACTTATCTTCAGACTAGATTTAATGTTGCTGGTGGTGTTGGTTCTACAGAGCTCTGACTAGAAGGTTCTAGATTCTGTTCTGACACTGAAATCCTGAGAATGAGAGACGGTAACAGATCAGATCATCATTAACCTTCAACCACACAAACCAGAACCTGCAGCCAATAGAAATAAGAGCATCAATGTAGTCCATCAATGCCGTCCATCATGTTCACTGAAAATGCTCCACTGGGTTAAACACTAGGGGTCACTGTTTGGTCTCCAGTCTGTTTAGTTTAGAGGGTTTCTGGGATTCATCTGAAACAGCTGAACCTCTCTGACTCCGCCCACTGAACCTCTCTGACTCCGCCCACTGCTCTTTCTCACAATCAGCTCTAATAATAAAGTTGGTTTCTGCTTCTGTATCAGTGTGAGTTTAGCTGTTCGGGTGTCTGATGCTGGAGGAGCTGAATCAGACGTGTCTGTTATTGGAGGCCTGGTTTGGTGTTTAGCTGCTCGGGTGTCTGATGCTGGAGGGGCTGAATCAGACGTGTCTGTTATTGGAGGCCTGGTTTGGTGTTTAGCTGTTCGGGTGTCTGATGCTGGAGGAGCTGAATCAGACGTGGCTGTTATTGGGGGTCTGGTTTGGTGTTTAGCTGCTCGGGTGTCTGATGCTGGAGGAGCTGAATCAGACGTGTCTGTTATTGGGGGTCTGGTTTGGTGTTTAGCTGCTCGGGTGTCTGATGCTGGAGGAGCTCCAGCCAGATCTCTGACCAGTTGTTCGTCTCAGACTGATGGTGTTTATTTATTTACTGTGTTTGTGTTTATGTTTGTGGGTCTCTGCTATGCTGGTTATGAGGTGAAAATGTTTAATCCACCACTAGGGGGTGCTAATCCTAACCCTAATATACTGGTGGTGCACAGGTTGAGAAACCCAGATTCAGACAATGCAGAAATATTCAGCTGTAAAACTGTAATGTTTACCACATGGGGGCGCTGTTTTAAAAAATACTATATATTTTTGCTAAAATCCAGCGTAAAGTTGTTGACGTGGAGAAGATGCTGACCACAGACTTCAGAGAGACAGAAGTTCTCAAGTAGAACATTTTAACTCTTAAAAAATCTTAAAATGAGTGAATAAATCAGAATATTATTTAACTAGAAAATGAATGGGATCCTATGGGAAGAACGAGGGATGAATAAACGACAGATAGAGGAGTGAGGGTCAGTGTGTTTGGATTAGAGTTTGGGGGTCTGCTCTGAGTGAGTACAGGTAGATTGGAGGCTGTAGGTCAAATGAAAGCATGATGTTTGGCTGTGCTCGGAAATGAATGGGACTCTATGGGAAGAACGAGGGATGAATAAACGAGAAACAGACGAGTGCGGGTGTAACCATGGCTGCAGTGGTGTTCGGGGGTCCGCTCTGAGTCAGTGTGTGTGTAACGGCGTCGCTGAGGCTCGAGAAGCTCTTCAGGAGCTGAAGGTGCGTTAAATCAGTGAGAGCTCTCTGGACGAGCCCACTTGAGCACTGAGGGGTTTGGAGTGGTGCTGAAGCTGGAGGTCTCCTGAGCTCCTGTGTGACCTCCTCTGACCCCTGCTTTGATCTCCTCAGACATCATGGTGCAGGAGTTTGTGAAGCACGGCGCTCTGGACCTGTACCTGAAGAGAACCTCCGTGTCCCTCAGCTGGAAACTGGACGTGGCCAAGCAGCTGGCCTGCACTCTCAACTTCCTGGTGAGGCGGTCATCCACACACAGCCACGGTCTCAGACGGTTCCTCATGGGTTCCTCAGTGAAGGCTCTGTATGGAACTATGAAACGGTTCTTCAGATTGATGGAAAATGTCTCATATATCGTTCTTGATAGCACCAACAAGGGTTCTGTGACAAGCTTGACATCAGAACAATAGCAGAACCGTGTTTTCAGTTTCATACACAACACATTTTCTAACAACCTAAGGAATGCTTTCACCAAGCAGAGAACCAGGAGAGCATACAGGTGGTCCCCTAAGTGTTCATGGTTCTAGGTAGAACTTAAGGACCCTTAAAGAACCATTTTCTCCTTCAATCTAAAGACGACTTCAAGCAAAGAACCATTTAAGCAGGCAAATAGTCATGAGTGTTCGTGGTTCTAGATAAAACCATTACTAAATCTTTACTAAAGAAACCTGGAAGAACCTGATTTTCTCCAACAAACTGAACAGAGAACAATTTAAGCATGCAGATGGTTCTTTAAGTGTTCTTGCTTCCAAATAGAACCACTGTCTTTGGTTAAGTCATCAATCTGAAGAACCGTTTAACTGTGCATAGAACCATTTGAGCATGCAAATAGTCCTCTGAGTGTTCATGGTTCTAGGTGGAACCACTGCCTTTACTAAAGGAACCTTAAAAAAACATTTTTCTCTGTCAACCTGAAGAACCATTTAACAGAGATGGTTCTTAAAGAGTTCATGGTTCTAGGTAGAACCATTGTCGTTACTTAGGAACTCCTAAAGAATAATTTCTCCTTGAATCTGAAGTTTCACTGATCAGAGAACCATTTAATCAAGCAAATGAGTGTTCACAGTTTTAGACAGAACCATTGCCTATACTAAAGAACCCTTTAGGAACCGTCTCGTCCTGTGTGCTGTTCTATTCGCTGAAGAAGTAGAGACGGTGTAGTTACTGGTCTAACCTGGTGTGAAGCTCTAACTGCTGTGTGGTTCTGGACGCTGATGGACTGATGTGTCTCTGTGGTTCCTGCAGGAGGAGAAGAACATCGTACACGGGAACATCTGCGCTAAGAACCTCCTGCTGGTGCGAGAGGGAGATCCAAACCTGGACAACTCGCCCTTCATCAAACTCAGTGACCCGGGCATCAGCGTAGCCATGCTGGGCAGAGAGGGTGAACATCAAACCACCATCCATACTTCACAACACCATTCAATTAAATACGTACCTGTTTACCTGTACACAGGTAGGAGAAGGTAGTGTTACAGTTTACCTGTACACAGGTAGGAGAAGGTAGTGTTACAGTTTACCTGTACACAGGTAGGTGAAGGTAGTGTTACAGTTTACCTGTACACAGGTAGGAGAAGGTAGTGTTACAGTTTACCTGTACACAGGTAGGAGAAGGTAGTGTTACAGTTCACCTGTACACAGGTAGGTGGAGGTAGTGTTACAGTTCACCTGTACACAGGTAGGAGAAGGTAGTGTTACAGTTCACCTGTACACAGGTAGGAGAGGGTAGTGTTACAGTTTACCTGTACACAGGTAGGAGAAGGTAGTGTTACAGTTTACCTGTACACAGGTAGGAGAAGGTAGTGTTACAGTTTACCTGTACACAGGTAAGAGAAGGTAGTGTTGCAGTTTACCTGTACACAGGTAGGTGAAGGTAGTGTTACAGTTTACCTGTACACAGGTAGGAGAAGGTAGTGTTACAGTTTACCTGTACACAGGTAGGAGAAGGTAGTGTTACAGTTTACCTGTACACAGGTAGGTGAAGGTAGTGTTACAGTTTACCTGTACACAGGTAGGTGAAGGTAGTGTTACAGTTTACCTGTACACAGGTAGGAGAAGGTAGTGTTACAGTTTACCTGTACACAGGTAGGTGAAGGTGGTGTTACAGTTCACCTGTACACAGGTAGGAGAAGGTAGTGTTACAGTTTACCTGTACACAGGTAGGTGAAGGTAGTGTTACAGTTTACCTGTACACAGGTAGGTGAAGGTAGTGTTACAGTTTACCTGTACACAGGTAGGTGAAGGTAGTGTGTTACAGTTTACCTGTACACAGGTAGGAGAAGGTAGTGTTACAGTTCACCTGTACACAGGTAGGAGAAGGTAGTGTTACAGTTCACCTGTACACAGGTAGGTGAAGGTAGTGTTACAGTTCACCTGTACACAGGTAGGAGAAGGTAGTGTTACAGTTCACCTGTACACAGGTAGGAGAGGGTAGTGTTACAGTTTACCTGTACACAGGTAGGAGAAGGTAGTGTTACAGTTTACCTGTACACAGGTAAGAGAAGGTGGTGTTACAGTTTATCTGTACACAGGTAGGTGAAGGCAGTGTTACAGTTTACCTGTACACAGGTAAGAGAAGGTGGTGTTACAGTTTATCTGTACACAGGTAGGTGAAGGTAGTGTTACAGTTTACCTGTACACAGGTAGGAGAAGGTAGTGTTACAGTTTACCTGTACACAGGTAAGAGAAGGTGGTGTTACAGTTTATCTGTACACAGGTAGGTGAAGGCAGTGTTACAGTTTACCTGTACATAGGTAGGTGAAGGTAAAGAGTATTAAGGTATGTACCAGATATAGAATAAATCTGAGGAACGTGTGTAGAAACGTGCTGAGTGTGTTTGTGTGTCTGCAGTGGTTCTAGATCGAATCCCGTGGGTGGCGCCGGAGGTGCTGGACACGCTGGAGTTGGGTCAGCAGAGCGATAAGTGGAGCTTCGGGACGACGGTGTGGGAGCTGTTCAACGGAGGAGAGGTTCCACTGCAGCGCCTCGAGCCCAACCAGGTACAACTACACAAACACACACCTGTACAACCAGCCGTCTGACCTGTAGGGTGTTAGGGTTACCTGAGGGTCTGCAGACCTACCTCAGGCCACCTGCACCTTTACACAACCTTCTTTTCTTCTGGATGGAGAAACAGATTCACTTCATGGACAAAAGTATTGGGACACATGCAGGGCCCCCATCCTGAACCCACAGGTATTGATAGGAGTTGATCCTCCTTCGCAGCTACAACAGCTTCCACTGTTCTGGGAAGCTTCCTACAAGACTTTTTGATCATCTGTGAGGTCAGACACTGATGTTGGCCATGAGGCTCACAGTCTTGGTGTTGGACGGGGTTGAGGTCAGGACTGGATCAGTCAAATTCTTTCACACCAAAACTCACCCAACCAGGCTGTATGAAGCTGCTCTGGAACACAGTCAGTCATGCTGGACCAGAGAAGTTCTTCCCCAACTTGTTCCCACAAAGGTAGAATGTCTGAAGCATTAAGATCTCCCTCCACTGCAACTGAGGGTCCTCGGCCCACCTGAAAAACACCCCCATAGGATCATCATCATCCTTCCTCCACCAGACTTTACAGTCACAGTGCAGGTAATGTTCTCCTGAGGTTCTCCAAACCCAGACTCGTCCATCAGAATGCCAAGATAGAGAAGCGTGATTGGTCGATGTCCACTGCTCCAGCGGCGGAGCTTTACTCCATCTGACGCTTGGCATTGTGCTCGGTGATGTGAGACTCGGGTGTGGCTGCTCGGACGTGAAGCTCCACAGTGTTGGTGCTGATGTTGAAGCCAGAGGAGATCTGGACTCTGCAGCAAATGGTCAACAGAGTGTTAGAGACTGTGCTCTGTAGCTTTACCTGCTCTGACACTTCCTGAGTTACAGTGATTCCTAAACACTTCCATGTTCAATCAAACTCTCACAGCTGATGGTAAAAATCTAGAAGAGAAGTTGTTTCCTCTTACAGACCACGCTGGAGATCAGTAGCTCTTTAGAACCTCACACTCTTTCACTGCAGGGCTAGCTGCTTGATTATAAACACCTGTGTTAATGGGACTGAATGAAACACCTAAACTAAGAGGTGTGTTCCGAATACTTTTGTCCATGTAGAGCAGATTAGGCCTAATACAACACGAAAAGGTTCGTACTGAAGTGATTGTGATTGTGTTCTAGAGTAGGTTCTATGTGGAACCTGTAGATGAACTGCTGGTTCTTCTCTCTGGTTCCTGGTGTTTGAGCAGAAGCAGCAGTTTTACGAGCGGCGCTCTCAGCTGCCCTGTCTGGACTGGACCGAGCTGGCTGACCTCATATCACAGTGTATGGAGTACCAGCCCGAACTCAGGCCATCGTCCAGGAGCATCATCCGCCACCTCAACAGCCTCATCACCTCAGGTAGTGAACGACTACACACTCAACACAGTAAACAACACGCCAAACAACACAGTAAACAACAAACATCACAGTAAACAACAACACAGTAAACAACACGCCAAACAACAACACAGTAAACAACACGCCAAACAACAACACAGTAAACAACACGCCAAACAACAACACAGTAAACAACACGCCAAACAACAACACAGTAAACAACACGCCAAACAACAACACAGTAAACAACACGCCAAACAACAACACAGTAAACAACACAGTAAACAACACACACAACAAACACAGTAAACCACAAACACAGTAAACAACAAGCCAAACATCACAGTAAACAACTAACACTGTAAACAACATGCCAAACA
>CM038710.1:48605508-48608008 GCA_021613375.1 Megaleporinus macrocephalus | reverse complement strand
ATATTAAAAAATGATAAATATATATATATATATATATATATATATATATATATATATATATATATATATATATATATATATATATGTTCAGCTTTAAGAAAGCGTATTTAAAAAGTTTGGAATGAAATAGTCTGTGAGTGTATTTAGCCCTTCATATTTAGCTGTTACTGAATATATTAAATATTATATATGGATTATATATAACATTTATGAATTAATTAATCAATAAGTTTCAATGAGGTTGATATATATCTCTATTTTTATTTGATTGTGGTAGCTGAAGTTTAGAGTTTCGTGATGAATGGACCAATAGAAATGCTCCACTGACTTCCATAGAAATAAAGACAGTTTTTGATCTCTCCTGTGAAGTTGCTATTTTGGGGATATTTCTATTTCTTTAGACATATATAGTTATATTAATGTTTATCTTTTCATTTATAAGAGCTACAGACAGAACATATAGTCACACTTCATTATTTTAATTTGTTTTTATTTTATATTTTTTATATATAATTTTATTCTTTTAAATAATATATTTATTAATTAATTATTTTGTTAAAGTCAACATGAATATGGTGGTGATGGTGTTTACAGTGGTGGTGATGGTGTGTACAGTGGTGGTGATGCTTACAGTGGTGGTGATGATGCTTACAGTGGTGGTGATGTTTACAGTGGTGATGGTGTTTACAGTGGTGGTGATGGTGTTTACAGTGGTGGTGATGATGTTTACAGTGGTGGTGATGTTTACAGTGGTGGTGATGATGCTTACAGTGGTGGTGATGGTGTTTACAGTGGTGGTGATGGTGTTTACAGTGGTGGTGGTGATGGTGTTTACAGTGGTGGTGATGGTGTGTACAGTGGTGGTGATGGTGTTTACAGTGGTGGTGATGGTGTTTACCGTGGTGGTGATGGTGTTTACAGTGGTGGTGATGATGCTTACAGTGGTGGTGATGGTGTTTACAGTGGTGGTGATGTTTACCAGTGGTGATGGTGTTTACAGTGGTGGTGATGTTTACAGTGGTGGTGATGATGCTTACAGTGGTGGTGATGGTGTTTACAGTGGTGGTGATGGTGTTTACAGTGGTGGTGGTGATGGTGTTTACAGTGGTGGTGATGGTGTGTACAGTGGTGGTGATGGTGTTTACAGTGGTGGTGATGGTGTTTACCGTGGTGGTGATGGTGTTTACAGTGGTGGTGGTGATGGTGTTTACAGTGGTGGTGATGGTGTTTACCGTGGTGGTGATGGTGTTTACAGTGGTGGTGATGATGCTTACAGTGGTGGTGATGGTGTTTACAGTGGTGGTGATGTTTACGGTGGTGAGGGTGTTTACAGTGGTGGTGATGTTTACAGTGGTGGTGATGGTGTTTACAGTGGTGGTGATGGTGTTCACAGTGGTGGTGATGGTGTGTACAGTGGTGGTGATGGTGTGTACAGTGGTGGTGATGGTGTTTACAGTGGTGGTGGTGATGGTGTTTACAGTGGTGGTGATGATGTTTACAGTGGTGGTGATGGTGTTTACAGTGGTGGTGATGGTGTTTACAGTGGTGGTGATGATGTTTACAGTGGTGGTGATGGTGTTTACAGTGGTGGTGGTGATGGTGTTTACAGTGGTGATGATGGTGTTTACAGTGGTGGTGATGGTGTTTACAGTGGTGGTGATGGTGTTTACAGTGGTGGTGGTGATGGTGTTTACAGTGGTGGTGATGATGTTTACAGTGGTGGTGATGGTGTTTACAGTGGTGGTGATGGTGTTTACAGTGGTGGTGGTGATGGTGTTTACAGTGGTGGTGATGATGGTGTTTACAGTGGTGGTGATGGTGTTTACAGTGGTGGTGGTGATGGTTATTTTACAGTGGTGGTGATGGTGTTTACAGTGGTAGTGGTGATGGTGTTTACAGTGGTGGTGATGGTGTTTACAGTGGTGGTGATGGTGTTTACAGTGGTGGTGGTGATGGTGTTTACAGTGGTGGTGATGATGCTTACAGTGGTGGTGATGGTGTTTACAGTGGTGGTGATGGTGTTTACAGTGGTGGTGGTGATGGTGTTTACAGTGGTGGTGATGGTGTGTACAGTGGTGGTGATGGTGTTTACAGTGGTGGTGATGGTGTTTACCGTGGTGGTGATGGTGTTTACAGTGGTGGTGATGATGCTTACAGTGGTGGTGATGGTGTTTACAGTGGTGGTGATGTTTACAGTGGTGATGGTGTTTACAGTGGTGGTGATGTTTACAGTGGTGGTGATGATGCTTACAGTGGTGGTGATGGTGTTTACAGTGGTGGTGATGGTGTTTACAGTGGTGGTGGTGATGGTGTTTACAGTGGTGGTGATGGTGTGTACAGTGGTGGTGATGGTGTTTACAGTGGTGGTGATGGTGTTCACCGTGGTGGTGATGGTGTTTACAGTGGTGGTGGTGATGGTGTTTACAGTGGTGGTGATGGTGTTTACCGTGGTGGTGATGGTGTTTACAGTGGTGGTGATGATGCTTACAGTGGTGGTGAT
>CM038710.1:48580508-48600508 GCA_021613375.1 Megaleporinus macrocephalus | reverse complement strand
GTGTTGGTTGTTCAGTGGTGTACTCAACACAGTCACACATTTATATATACTATACATCTTCTACATAACAAAACACCTTAAACAGTCATCAGAGTCGTAGTGTTGGTTCGGTGTTGGTTTAGTGGTGTTGTTGGTTTAATGTTGGTTTGGTGTTGCTGGTTTAGTGTTGTTGGTTCAGTGGTGTTGGTTGTTCAGTGGTGTTGGTTTAGTGCTGCTGGTTCAGTGGTGTTGGTTTAGTGGTGTTGGTTTAGTGGTGTTGGTTCAGTGGTGTTGGTTCAGTGTTGTTGGTTCAGTGGTGTTGGTTTAGTGGTGTTGGTTTAGTGGTGTGGTTGTTCAGTGGTGTTGGTTCAGTGTTGTTGGTTTAGTGTTGTTGGTTCAGTGGTGTTGGTTCAGTGGTGTTGGTTTAGTGGTGTTGTTGGTTCAGTGGTGGTGTTGTTTAGTGGTGTTGGTTGTTCAGTGTTGTTGGTTTAGTGGTGTTGGTTCAGTGGTGTTGGTTTAGTGGTGTTGTTGATTCAGTGGTGTTGGTTTAGTGGTGTTGGTTGTTCAGTGTTGTTGGTTTAGTGGTGTTGGTTGTTCAGTGGTGTGGGTTGTTCAGTGGTGTTGGTTTAGTGGTGTTGGTTTAGTGGTGTTGGTTCAGTGGTGTTGGTTCAGTGGTGTTGGTTCAGTGTTGTTGGTTCAGTGGTGTTGGTTTAGTGGTGTTGGTTTAGTGGTGTTGGTTGTTCAGTGGTGTTGGTTCAGTGTTGTTGGTTTAGTGTTGTTGGTTCAGTGGTGTTGGTTCAGTGGTGTTGGTTTAGTGGTGTTGTTGGTTCAGTGGTGTTGTTTAGTGGTGTTGGTTGTTCAGTGTTGTTGGTTTAGTGGTGTTGTTGGTTCAGTGGTGTTGGTTTAGTGGTGTTGGTTGTTCAGTGTTGTTGGTTTAGTGGTGTTGGTTGTTAAGTGGTGTTGGTTGTTCAGTGGTGTTGGTTCAGTGGTGTTGGTTGTTCAGTGGTGTTGGTTGTTCAGTGGTGTTGGTTGTTCAGTGGTGTTGGTTCAGTGGTGTTGGTTGTTCAGTGGTGTTGGTTCAGTGTTGTTGGTTGTTCAGTGGTGTTGGTTTAGTGGTGTTGGTTGTTCAGTGGTGTTGGTTCAGTGTTGTTGGTTCAGTGGTGTTGGTTGTTCAGTGGTGTTGGTTGTTGCTGGTTTAGTGTTGTTGGTTCAGTGGTGTTGGTTGTTCAGTGGTGTGGGTTGTTCAGTGGTGTTGGTTTAGTGCTGCTGGTTCAGTGGTGTTGGTTTAGTGGTGTTGGTTTAGTGGTGTTGGTTTCAGTGGTGTTGGTTCAGTGTTGTTGGTTCAGTGGTGTTGGTTTAGTGGTGTTGGTTTAGTGGTGTTGGTTTGTTCAGTGGTGTTGGTTCAGTGTGTGTTGGTTTAGTGTTGTTGGGTTCAGTGGTGTTGGTTCAGTGGTGTTGGTTTAGTGGTGTTGTTGGTTCAGTGGTGTTGGTTTAGTGGTGTTGGTTGTTCAGTGTTGTTGGTTTAGTGGTGTTGGTTGTTCAGTGGTGTGGGTTGTTCAGTGGTGTTGGTTTAGTGGTGTTGGTTTAGTGGTGTTGGTTCAGTGGTGTTGGTTCAGTGGTGTTGGTTCAGTGTTGTTGGTTTCAGTGGTGTTGGTTTAGTGGTGTTGGTTTAGTGGTTGTTGGTTGTTCAGTGGGTGTTGGTTCAGTGTTGTTGGTTTAGTGTTGTTGGTTCAGTGGTGTTGGTTCAGTGGTGTTGGTTTAGTGGTGTTGTTGGTTCAGTGGTGTTGGTTTAGTGGTGTTGGTTGTTCAGTGTTTGTTGGTTTAGTGGTGTTGTTGGTCAGTGGTGTTGGTTTAGTGGTGTTGGTTGTTCAGTGTTGTTGGTTTAGTGGGTGTTGGTTGTTCAGTGGTGTTGGTTGTTCAGTGGTGTTGGTTCAGTGGTGTTGGTTGTTCAGTGGTGTTGGTTGTTCAGTGGTGTTGGTTGTTCAGTGGTGTTGGTTCAGTGGTGTTGGTTGTTCAGTGGTGTTGGTTCAGTGTTGTTGGTTGTTCAGTGGTGTTGGTTTTAGTGGTGTTGGTTCAGTGGGTGTTGGTTCAGTGTTGTTGGTTCAGTGGTGTTGGTTGTTCAGTGGTGTTGGTTGTTCAGTGGTGTTGGTTCAGTGTTGTTGGTTCAGTGTTGTTGGTTGTTCAGTGGTGTTGGTTGTTCAGGGGTGTTGGTTCAGTGTTGTTGGTTCAGTGTTGTTGGTTCAGTGGTGTTGGTTTAGTGGTGTTGGATGTTCAGGTGGTGTTGTTGTTCAGTGTTGTTGGTTCAGTGGTGGTTGGTTCAGTGGTGTTGGTTTAGTGGTGTTGGTTGTTCAGTGGTGTTGGTTGTTCAGTGTTGTTGGTTGTTCAGTGGTGTTGGTTGTTCAGTGGTGTTGGTTGTTCAGTGGTGTTGGTTTAGTGGTGTTGGTTGTTCAGTGTTGGTTGTTCAGTGGTGTTGGTTGTTCAGTGGTGTACTCAACACAGTCACACATTTATATATACTATACATCTTCTACATAACAAAACACCTTAAACAGTCATCAGAGTCGTAGTGTTGGTTCGGTGTTGGTTTAGTGGTGTTGTTGGTTTAATGTTGGTTTGGTGTTGCTGGTTAGTGTTGTTGGTTCAGTGGTGTTGGTTGTTCAGTGGTGTGGGTTGTTCAGTGGTGTTGGTTTAGTGCTGCTGGTTCAGTGGTGTTGGTTTAGTGGTGTTGGTTTAGTGGTGTTGGTTCAGTGGTGTTGGTTCAGTGTTGTTGGTTCAGTGGTGTTGGTTTAGTGGTGTTGGTTTAGTGGTGTTGTTGTTCAGTGGTGTTGGTTCAGTGTTGTTGGTTTAGTGTTGTTGGTTCAGTGGTGTTGGTTCAGTGGTGTTGGTTTAGTGGTGTTGTTGATTCAGTGGTGTTGGTTTAGTGGTGTTGGTTGTTCAGTGTTGTTGGTTTAGTGGTGTTGGTTGTTCAGTGGTGTGGGTTGTTCAGTGGTGTTGGTTTAGTGGTGTTGGTTTAGTGGTGTTGGTTCAGTGGTGTTGGTTCAGTGGTGTTGGTTCAGTGTTGTTGGTTCAGTGGTGTTGGTTTTAGTGGTGTTGGTTTTAGTGGTGTTGGTTGTTCAGTGGTGTTGGTTCAGTGTTGTTGGTTTAGTGTTGTTGGTTCAGTGGTGTTGGTTCAGTGGTGTTGGTTTAGTGGTGTTGTTGGTTCAGTGGGTTTGGTTTAGTGGTGTTGGTTGTTCAGTGTTGTTGGTTTAGTGGTGTTGTTTGTTCAGTGGTGTTGGTTTAGTGGTGTTGGTTGTTCAGTGTTGTTGGTTTAGTGGTGTTGGTTGTTCAGTGGTGTTGGTTGTTCAGTGGTGTTGGTTCAGTGGTGTTGTGGTTGTTCAGTGGTGTTGGTTGTTCAGTGGTGTTGGTTGTTCAGTGGTGTTGGTTCAGTGGTGTTGGTTGTTCAGTGGTGTTGGTTCAGTGTTGTTGGTGTTCAGTGGTGTTGGTTTAGTGGTGTTGGTTGTTCAGTGGTGTTGGTTCAGTGTTGTTGGTTCAGTGGTGTTGGTTGTTCAGTGGTGTTGGTTGTTCAGTGGTGTTGGTTCAGTGTTGTTGGTTCAGTGTTGTTGGTTGTTCAGTGGTGTTGGTTGTTCAGTGGTGTTGGTTCAGTGTTGTTGGTTCAGTGTTGTTGGTTCAGTGGTGTTGGTTTAGTGGTGTTGGATGTTCAGTGGTGTTGGTTGTTCAGTGTTGTTGGTTCAGTGGTGTTGGTTCAGTGGTGTTGGTTTAGTGGTGTTGGTTGTTCAGTGGTGTTGGTTGTTCAGTGTTGTTGGTTGTTCAGTGGTGTTGGTTGTTCAGTGGTGTTGGTTGTTCAGTGGTGTTGGTTTAGTGGTGTTGGTTGTTCAGTGTTGGTTGTTCAGTGGTGTTGGTTGTTCAGTGGTGTTGGTTGTTCAGAGGTGTTGGTTCAGTGGTGTTGGTTGTTCAGTGTTGTTGGTTTAGTGGTGTTGGTTGTTCAGTGTTGTTGGTTTAGTGGTGTTGGTTGTTCAGTGGTGTTGGTTTAGTGGTGTTGGTTTAGTGGTGTTGGTTCAGTGGTGTTGGTTCAGTGGTGTTGGTTCAGTGGTGTTGGTTTAGTGGTGTTGGTTTAGTGGTGTTGGTTGTTCAGTGGTGTTGGTTCAGTGTTGTTGGTTTAGTGTTGTTGGTTCAGTGGTGTTGGTTCAGTGGTGTTGGTTTAGTGGTGTTGTTGGTTCAGTGGTGTTGGTTTAGTGGTGTTGGTTGTTCAGTGGTGTTGGTTCAGTGGTGTTGGTTGTTCAGTGGTGTTGGTTCAGTGTTGTTGGTTGTTCAGTGGTGTTGGTTTAGTGGTGTTGGTTGTTCAGTGGTGTTGGTTCAGTGTTGTTGGTTCAGTGGTGTTGGTTGTTCAGTGGTGTTGGTTGTTCAGTGGTGTTGGTTCAGTGTTGTTGGTTCAGTGTTGTTGGTTGTTCAGTGGTGTTGGTTGTTCAGTGGTGTTGGTTCAGTGTTGTTGGTTCAGTGTTGTTGGTTCAGTGGTGTTGGTTTAGTGGTGTTGGATGTTCAGTGGTGTTGGTTGTTCAGTGTTGTTGGTTCAGTGGTGTTGGTTCAGTGGTGTTGGTTTAGTGGTGTTGGTTGTTCAGTGGTGTTGGTTGTTCAGTGTTGTTGGTTGTTCAGTGGTGTTGGTTGTTCAGTGGTGTTGGTTGTTCAGTGGTGTTGGTTTAGTGGTGTTGGTTGTTCAGTGGTGTTGGTTGTTCAGTGTTGGTTGTTCAGTGGTGTTGGTTGTTCAGTGGTGTTGGTTGTTCAGAGGTGTTGGTTTAGTGGTGTTGGTTGTTCAGTGTTGTTGGTTTAGTGGTGTTGGTTGTTCAGTGGTGTTGGTTTAGTGGTGTTGGTTGTTCAGTGGTGTTGGTTGTTCAGTGGTGTTGGTTTAGTGGTGTTGGTTTAGTGGTGTTGGTTGTTCAGTGTTGTTGGTTTAGTGGTGTTGGTTGTTCAGTGTTGTTGGTTTAGTGGTGTTGGTTGTTCAGTGTTGTTGGTTTAGTGGTGTTGGTTGTTCAGTGGTGTTGGTTTAGTGGTGTTGGTTGTTCAGTGGTGTTGGTTTAGTGGTGTTGGTTGTTCAGCGGTGTTGGTTTAGTGGTGTTGGTTGTTCAGTGGTGTTGGTTTAGTGGTGTTGGTTTAGTGGTGTTGGTTGTTCAGTGTTGTTGGTTTAGTGGTGTTGGTTGTTCAGTGTTGTTGGTTTAGTGGTGTTGGTTGTTCAGTGTTGTTGGTTTAGTGGTGTTGGTTGTTCAGTGGTGTTGGTTTAGTGGTGTTGGTTGTTCAGTGTTGTTGGTTTAGTGGTGTTGGTTTAGTGGTGTTGGTTGTTCAGTGGTGTTGGTTGTTCAGGCTTGTATATGAAACAGAAACCTATTTGAAATATTCAGTGATGTAAACTGTGTGTATGAGGGAACGTCTGTATGGGTTCAGGCTGAGTGACCGCACAGCTGGTGTGTTTGTACTGCCCGCTGAGGGCCTCTCTGACCAGCCCAGCTGCTTTAATGGAAACATTACTCAGAATAATAACTGGTCCAATAGCCAAACCCAGTTTCTCACTGACCTTAAGGAACAGGAGCTCTCACTGGTTCACAGCAGACATGCTCTGTAGCAGAGTGAGATGAATACACACTGGTTAAATTTCTGAGCAGAGCATAGTTTAAAAGTCTTGTTTTCACTAATTTCTTCAAACAAGTACAAAAAACAACAAAGAACTATTTTTATCCTTAATTACATTTTAGTACAGCATCACTGAAGCAGGCTGGCATTACTAAAGTCAATTAGCAAATCTATTAGTAAAGCGTAAACATTAGCACGATAATACATTAAAAACAAACAAAATCAACCAAACACAAATTCCTCGTATGTGTGAGCATACAAATAAAGTCTGATTCTGATTCTGATAATTAACTAATAACATTAATGAAGTCATTAAATCATCAACAAGTCCACTAGCGACCCCCTGATGGCCCCGCTGTTGGTCCCCTGGTTACACAGAGAATTAAACACACTGCATTTTCATTCCTCAGCAGAGTCACTCTGTTACAACCTGTTATCATTCTCACATCCATTCACTAATAAGTTCTAATCAGACTGTACATCAGACAGAGCTACAAACTGCTTCACAGACAATAACATCAAAACACAATAACACAATACAATTTAAATAAACACACACACACACAAAAACACACACACACAAACACACACACACATAAACACACACACACACACACACACACACAAACACACACACATAAACACACTCACACACACAAACATACACACACACACACACAAACACACACATACACACACATAAACACACACACACATAAACAAGCACACACACACAAAAACACATACAAACAAAACACACACGCACACACACACACTCACACATAAACACACACACATAAACACCCACATAAACACACACACACACACACACACACACACATACACACACAAAAACACATAAACACACACACATAAACACACTCACACACAAACATACACACAAAAACACACATACAAACAAAACACACCCACACATATACACACAGACACAAACACACACACACACACACACACATAAACACACATACATACACAAACAAACACACACATAAACACACACACATAAACACAGATAAACACACATACAGACACACACACACATAAACACACAGATACACATACACACACACACAAAAACACACATACAAACAAAAAAACACACACACACACATACACACATACACATAAACACACACAGACACACACACATACACACAAAAACACACATACAAACAAAAAACACACACACACACATACACACACATAAACACACATACAGACACACACACACTCATACACACACACACACATACAAATAAACACACACAGACACACATAAACACAAACACATACACACACATAAACTCACACACACACACACACACATACATACACACATACACACAAACATAAACACACATAAACACACACAAACACACAGAAACAAACACACACATAAACACCCACACACAAACACAAACATACACACACACATAAACAAGCACACACACACACACACACACACACACACATACACACACATAAACACACACACACACATAAACAAGCACACACACACACATAAACACACATAAACACACACACACACACATAAACACAGATAAACACACACACAGATAAACACACACACACACACAAACACACACACACACATACACACAAACGTAAACACACATAAACACACGCAAACACACAAACACACACAAACACACACATACACACACACATATACAAGCACACACACACACACACACACACATACACATACATACACACACACACACACACACATAAACACAGATAAACACAGATAAACACACACACACACATAAACACACACACACAAACACACACACACATAGACACACACACACATACACACACACACACACATAAATACACACACACACACACATAAACCCCCCACACACACACATAAACACACACACACACACACAGTGCAGTAATCCGGATGGTCCGAGGGTGGTCCAGCAGACAAACAGATTAATAAAGCTAATACATTATTATCGGTAAGTGAAATGAAGATTAATAAAGTTAACACATTCTAATAAATAAAGGAAATCATGATTATGGAAGGTAATATATTATCAATAATAAAGTAAATGAGTTAGAATTAAAGCTAATACATTATTATTAATCAGCTAAATCATTCAGTTTCAGTAAAGTATTAGTAATGAATGAGTAATTATTAGTGAAGTTAATTAATATTAATAAGTGAGGTCCTGGTTGCTAGGCAGCGGGTCAGGGTGTTTGTGATGCTCAGTATTTGAGCTGTATCAGTGAATCTGATTGTTATGGTGGTGTAGTGATACAGACGGTGTGTATCGGTTAGTTCTGAGTCAGAGCTGCTGTAACAGTTCGGTTTGTGCTGTGAGGCAGCGTATCAGTCCGCTGAGCGAGGGTCTATATGTAAACACAGTCAGTCACATGACCACCGTGAAAACCTGATACTCTGAATAACCGCGTCTGAGCGGCGAGGCTGGACGCGCTCGGAGCTGCTTTGGTAGTAAAATCTGATGCATGTGTGTCTGCGGTATAATTAGACGCTTCTCTGCTTTTGTTTACAGGAGATTAGACTTGTTTAGCATTTCAGCACACAAACACAACAACAACAACATGTAGCCGCGCTGAAGCCACAAATCTAATCTGATCTGATTTAAATTTCTGATACCGACAGCTGACATTCACACTGTGTAAACATTCATGATGAATGGACCAATAGAAATGCTAATAAGTTAAATCACTACTAATAAAGCTAATACATTATCATTAATACGATAAATCACTATTAATAAAGCTAATACATTATCATTAATAAGATAAATCACTACTAATAAAGCTAATACATTATCATTAATAAGATAAATCACCATTAATATAGCTAATACATTATCATTAATAAGATAAATCACTACTAATAAAGCTAATACATTATCATTAATAAGATAAATCACTACTAATAAAGCTAATACATTATCATTAATAAGATAAATCACTACTAATAAAGCTAATACATTATCATTAATAAGATAAATCACTACTAATAAAGCTAATACATTATCATTAATAAGATTAATCACTACTAATAAAGCTAATACATTATCATTAATAAGATAAATCACTACTAATAAAGCTAATACATTATCATTAATAAGATAAAAATTACTACTAATAAAGCTAATACATTATCATTAATAAGATAAATCACTACTAATAAAGCTAATACATTATCATTAATATGATAAGTCACTATTAATATAGCTAATACATTATCATTAATACGATAAATCACTACTAATAAAGCTAATACATTATCATTAATACGATAAATCACTACTAATAAAGCTAATACATTATCATTAATAAGATAAATCACTATTAATATAGCTAATACATTATCATTAATACGATAAATCACTATTAATATAGCTAATACATTATCATTAATACGATAAATCACTACTAATAAAGCTAATACATTATCATTAATACGATAAATCACTATTAATATAGCTAATACATTATCATTAATACGATAAATCACTACTAATAAAGCGAATACATTATCATTAATACGATAAATCACTACTAATAAAGCTAATACATTATCATTAATACGATAAATCACTATTAATAAAGCGAATACATTATCATTGATAAGATAAATCACTACTAATAAAGCTAATACATTATCATTAATACGATAAATCACTATTAATAAAGCTAATACATTATCATTAATACGATAAATCACTACTAATAAAGCTAATACATTATCATTAATACGATAAATCACTATTAATAAAGCTAATACATTATCATTAATAAGATAAATCACAACTAATGAAGCTAATACATTATCATTAATACGATAAATCACTATTAATAAAGCTAATACATTATCATTAATACGATAAATCACTATTAATAAAGCTAATACATTATCATTAATAAGATAAATCACTACTAATAAAGCTAATACATTATCATTAATAAGATAAATCACCATTAATATAGCTAATACATTATCATTAATAAGATAAATCACTACTAATAAAGCTAATACATTATCATTAATAAGATAAATCACCATTAATATAGCTAATACATTATCATTAATAAGATAAATCACTACTAATAAAGCTAATACATTATCATTAATAAGATAAATCACTTCTAATAAAGCTAATACATTATCATTTATACGATAAATCACTACTAATAAAGCTAATACATTATCATTAATAAGATAAATCACTACTAATAAAGCTAATACATTATCATTAATATGATAAATCACTATTAATAAAGCTAATACATTATCATTAATACGATAAATCACTACTAATAAAGCTAATACATTATCATTAATAAGATAAATCACTATTAATATAGCTAATACATTATCATTAATCCGATAAATCACTATTAATAGCTAATACATTATCATTAATACGATAAATCACTACTAATAAAGCTAATACATTATCATTAATACGATAAATCACTACTAATAAAGCTAATACATTATCATTAATACGATAAATCACTATTAATATAGCTAATACATTATCATTAATACGATAAATCACTACTAATAAAGCGAATACATTATCATTAATACGATAAATCACTACTAATAAAGCTAATACATTATCATTAATACGATAAATCACTATTAATAAAGCTAATACATTATCATTGATAAGATAAATCACTACTAATAAAGCTAATACATTATCATTAATACGATAAATCACTATTAATAAAGCTAATACATTATCATTAATACGATAAATCACTACTAATAAAGCTAATACATTATCATTAATACGATAAATCACTATTAATAAAGCTAATACATTATCATTAATAAGATAAATCACAACTAATGAAGCTAATACATTATCATTAATACGATAAATCACTATTAATAAAGCTAATACATTATCATTAATACGATAAATCACTATTAATAAAGCTAATACATTATCATTAATAAGATAAATCACTACTAATAAAGCTAATACATTATCATTAATAAGATAAATCACCATTAATATAGCTAATACATTATCATTAATAAGATAAATCACTACTAATAAAGCTAATACATTATCATTAATAAGATAAATCACCATTAATATAGCTAATACATTATCATTAATAAGATAAATCACTACTAATAAAGCTAATACATTATCATTAATAAGATAAATCACTTCTAATAAAGCTAATACATTATCATTAATACGATAAATCACTACTAATAAAGCTAATACATTATCATTAATAAGATAAATCACTACTAATAAAGCTAATACATTATCATTAATACGATAAATCACTACTAATAAAGCTAATACATTATCATTAATAAGATAAATCTACTAATAAAGCTAATACATTATCATTAATAAGATAAATCACTTCTAATAAAGCTAATACATTATCATTAATACGATAAATCACTACTAATAAAGCTAATACATTATCATTAATAAGATAAAAATTACTACTAATAAAGCTAATACATTATCATTAATAAGATAAATCACTACTAATAAAGCTAATACATTATCATTAATAAGATAAATCACCATTAATATAGCTAATACATTATCATTAATTAGATAAATCACTACTAATAAAGCTAATACATTATCATTAATAAGATAAATCACTACTAATAAAGCTAATACATTATCATTAATAAGATAAATCACTACTAATAAAGCTAATACATTATCATTAATAAGATTAATCACTACTAATAAAGCTAATACATTATCATTAATAAGATAAATCACTACTAATAAAGCTAATACATTATCATTAATAAGATAAATCACTACTAATAAGGCTAATACATTATCATTAATAAGATAAATCACCATTAATATAGCTAATACATTATCATTAATAAGATAAATCACTACTAATAAAGCTAATACATTATCATTAATAAGATAAATCACTACTGAAAAAGCTAATACATTATCATTAATAAGATAAATCACTACTAATAAAGCTAATACATTATCATTAATACGATAAATCACTATTAATAAAGCTAATACATTATCATTGATAAGATAAATCACTACTAATAAAGCTAATACATTATCATTAATACGATAAATCACTATTAATAAAGCTAATACATTATCATTAATACGATAAATCACTACTAATAAAGCTAATACATTATCATTAATACGATAAATCACTATTAATAAAGCTAATACATTATCATTAATAAGATAAATCACAACTAATAAAGCTAATACATTATCATTAATACGATAAATCACTATTAATAAAGCTAATACATTATCATTAATACGATAAATCACTATTAATATAGCTAATACATTATCATTAATACGATAAATCACTACTAATAAAGCTAATACATTATCATTAATAAGATAAATCATTACTAATAAAGCTAATACATTATCATTAATAAGATAAATCACCATTAATATAGCTAATACATTATCATTAATAAGATAAATCACTACTAATAAAGCTAATACATTATCATTAATAAGATAAATCACTACTAATAAAGCTAATACATTATCATTAATACGATAAATCACTATTAATAAAGCTAATACATTATCATTAATAAGATAAATCACTACTAATAAAGCTAATACATTATCATTAATAAGATAAATCACCATTAATATAGCTAATACATTATCATTAATAAGATAAATCACTACTAATAAAGCTAATACATTATCATTAATAAGATAAATCACTTCTAATAAAGCTAATACATTATCATTAATACGATAAATCACTACTAATAAAGCTAATACATTATCATTAATAAGATAAATCACTACTAATAAAGCTAATACATTATCATTAATACGATAAATCACTACTAATAAAGCTAATACATTATCATTAATAAGATAAATCACTACTAATAAAGCTAATACATTATCATTAATAAGATAAATCACTTCTAATAAAGCTAATACATTATCATTAATACGATAAATCACTACTAATAAAGCTAATACATTATCATTAATAAGATAAATCACTACTAATAAAGCTAATACATTATCATTAATAAGATAAAAATTACTACTAATAAAGCTAATACATTATCATTAATAAGATAAATCACTACTAATAAAGCTAATACATTATCATTAATACGATAAATCACTATTAATAAAGCTAATACATTATCATTAATAAGATAAATCACTACTAATAAAGCTAATACATTATCATTAATACGATAAATCACTATTAATAAAGCTAATACATTATCATTAATACGATAAATCACTACTAATAAAGCTAATACATTATCATTAATAGATAAATCACTATTAATATAGCTAATACATTATCATTAATACGATAAATCACTATTAATATAGCTAATACATTATCATTAATACGATAAATCACTATTAATATAGCTAATACATTATCATTAATACGATAAATCACTACTAATAAAGCTAATACATTATCATTAATACGATAAATCACTATTAATATAGCTAATACATTATCATTAATACGATAAATCACTATTAATATAGCTAATACATTATCATTATTATTAAGATTATTAAGATTTGTTCATTAATAAACCCATTTTATAAAAATAAAATCAGCCCTTCAACTAATTTCCAACAGGCCACAGCCCGTACGTTTCAGCTGGTCTATTAAAAACCAAATCACACGTATCTAGAACCTCCACTGAACTGTTAATAATACAGAACATTAACAAACAACAACAACAAACGTTAACACTCCCAGTGGAGGTGAATGGAACCAGACGTCCACCTCTAAAAGCTCCTCACAGAAAGTTATTACAGTAGATGTTATGAAGTTTTTGAAACTCCTGCTGTTCCTTCTTTATTAAAGTTTAATCTAAACTCCTCACCAGCGTCTCCTGAGTAACATGTAACTTGTGCTTAGTTGTTGTTTGGAGGTCTCGGACCATGTGGGCTGAGTGTGTAAATGGTCAGTGATGTGGGTTCTGCATGATTTGTGTTGGTCACGTACTCGTTTGGGGTTCCGGCTCAGCTCGCAGAAGGAAAACAGCTCGTGCAGGACGATGCCAAAGCTCCACACGTCAGACTTGTGGGAGAACTTGTACTCAGAGATGGATTCCGGTGCGTACCTGCAACACAGTCATTAAAAAAAATCCACCTACACATGAGCAGCTGCGTCACTCCGTAATATCTACACATTAATAATCTACTGATAAGAGCTTCAGGACAGGAGATAACCATAGATTATCAATTACATGCGTAGGACCTGCAGGTACACCAGGTGTGGGTATTAGTGCCATACACACCAGTGAGTGACCACCAGGTTCTGTTCTATTACCTTCAGAATACCAGCCGGGCTCTTATTCCCACTCTCCCACTCCCACTAGATACAGTCAGATCTGTTCACAGTGGAGGTGAATGGAACCAGACGTCCACCTCTAAAAGCTGTTCTAGATACAGTCAGACCTGTTCACAGTGGAGGTGAATGGAACCAGACGTCCACCTCTAAAAGCTGTTCTAGATACAGTCAGACCTGTTCACAGTCTGTCCACTACAGGCTTACAGGCTTTCACTGAGACTGGTGACCCACCAGCAACACCAAACACCCACAATAACCACAAACACCACACGTCTATCTTCACATTAACAAACAGCAACGTTTAGACAACGTTAAAGTCTTACTAAACTTATTACACTGATGACAGTGTAGCGGAACAGATGGAGCTGCTGGAGGGACATGAAGGTGAACTGACCGGTTTCTCTCGGAGATAAAAAGGAAACCACAACAAGCAGAAAAGCTGTCAGACCTTCATTCAAATCCCACAAACACACCGCGGAACCTATCAGCTCAGCAAGCAGCGCAATCAGTTTGGAGCTCTTGTTATTCCGCTACTGGCAAACTCACCCACCTGTCAGCTCCTCCACCTGTCCAGCTCATTCCACTGACACTGAAAATATCTGCAGCATTCACACCTGGAGATGTTACATAAGTTCATTCAGAGTGGGGTTTGTGTGGAACTCTCTGTTCTAGATACAGTTGGAGCTGTTCACAGTGGTGGTGAATGGAACCAGACGTCCACCTTTACAGTATTACAGTATATGGTTATAATTCCACCTTAAACGGTGCAGCTGTTGTGTTCTGGTGCCTGAACTGTGAGGCTGAAATAGACTGATCCACCTTAAAGGAAACAGATGTGTGGAACATTCTGGTTACAACTGCTCCATTTAAGGTGGAACAGAAAATCTCAATGAGAACCTGGCCAATAAAGATCTACCTCATTTAAGGTGGAACGGTAAACGTTAATCTATATCTGGCGAGTTTTTCAGGATTCTTTTGGTGTCAAATAAAACACAGAAGCACTAAAAACAAACATACTTAAACAATCAGACGAACATTTCATTTGAGTGTTTAGTGTATGAGATTTGTCTGTAATTAATTTGAATTGTAGCATCTGTGTTTACGCACGTTTGCATATCAGTGATCATATCAGTGCACCAGGAAGGTACGGTCTGCCTTAGAACTTCCAGGAATCTCACACACGACTGTTAACACCCGCAGCTCTCGCCGATTCACTCACCTCGACTTTAAACAGTGATTATCTGAATCAAAATCTGAATGTGAAATAAAAGATTCTAAAAAATGTTACACAAAAAGAAAAATTCTTCCTCGTATGAGAGTTACTGATAGAGCTGCAGTAAAAAACACTACAAATACAGTACAAATACAGTACACTAAAAACACAGTACAAAACACTAGAGACACAGTACAAAGTACTACAAACACAGTACAAAACACTAGAGACACAGTACAAAGTACTAAAAACACAGTACAAAACACTAGAGACAGTACAAAGTACTACAAACACAGTACAAAACACTAGAGACACAGTACAAAGTACTAAAAACACAGTACAAAACACTAGAGACACAGTACAAAGTACTACAAACACAGTACAAAACACTAGAGACACAGTACAAAGTACTACAAACACAGTACAAAGCACTACAAACACAGTACAAAGTACTACAAACACAGTACAAAGTACTACAAATACAGTACAAAGCACTACAAATACAGTACAAAGCACTACAAATACAGTACAAACACAGTACAAAATACCACAAACACAGTACAAAGTACTGCAAACACAGTACAAAGTATTACAAACACAGTACAATGCACTACAAACACAGTACAAAGTACTACAAACACAGTACAAAGTACTACAAATACAGTACAAAGCACTACAAACACAGTACAAAATACTACAAACACAGTACAAAGTACTGCAAACACAGTACAAAGTACTACAAACACAGTACAAAACACTAGAGACACAGTACAAAGTACTACAAACACAGTACAAAGCACTACAAACACAGTACAAAGTACTACAAACACAGTACAAAGTACTACAAATACAGTACAAAGCACTACAAATACAGTACAAAGCACTACAAATACAGTACAACACACAGTACAAATACCACAAACACAGTACAAAGTACTGCAAACACAGTACAAAGTATTACAAACACAGTACAATGCACTACAAACACAGTACAAAGTACTACAAACACAGTACAAAGTACTACAAATACAGTACAAAGCACTACAAACACAGTACAAAATACTACAAACACAGTACAAAGTACTGCAAACACAGTACAAAGTACTGCAAACACAGTACAAAGTATTACAAACACAGTACAACGCACTACAAATACAGTACAAACACAGTACAAAATACCACAAACACAGTACAATATACTGCAAACACAGTACAAAGTATTACAAACACAGTACAATGCACTACAAACACAGTACAAAGTACTACAAACACAGTACAAAGCACTACAAACACAGTACAAAGTACTACAAACACAGTACAAAGCACTACAAACACAGTACAAAATACTGCAAACACAGTACAAAGTACTACAAACACAGTACAAAGTACTACAAATACAGTACAAAGCACTACAAATACAGTACAAACACAGTACAAAATACCACAAACACAGTACAAAGTACTGCAAACACAGTACAAAGTATTACAAACACAGTACAATGCACTACAAACACAGTACAAAGTACTACAAACACAGTACAAAGTACTACAAACACAGTACAAAGCACTACAAACACAGTACAAAGTACTACAAACACAGTACAAAGCACTACAAACACAGTACAAAATACTGCAAACACAGTACAAAGTACTACAAACACAGTACAAAGTACTACAAATACAGTACAAAGCACTACAAATACAGTACAAACACAGTACAAAATACCACAAACACAGTACAAAGTACTGCAAACACAGTACAAAGTATTACAAACACAGTACAATGCACTACAAACACAGTACAAAGTACTACAAACACAGAACAAAGTACTACAAATACAGTACAACGCACTACAAACACAGTACAAAGTACTACAAACACAGTACAAAGTACTGCAAATACAGTACAAAGTACTACAAACACAGTACAAAGTACTACAAATACAGTACAAAGCACTACAAACACAGTACAAAGTACTACAAACACAGTACAAAGTACTACAAACACAGTACAATGAACTACAAATACAGTACAAAGTACTATAAACACAGTACAATGCACTACAAATACAGTACAAAGTACTACAAACACAGTACAAAACACTAAGAAACACAGTACAAAGTACTACAAACAGAACAAAACACTAAGAAACACAGTACAAAATACTAAAACAGTACAAAGTACTAAAAACACAGTACAAAACACTACAAACACAGTACAAAGTACTACAAACACAGAACAAAACACTAAGAAACACAGTACAAAGTACTGAAACAGTACAAAGTACTAAAAACACAGTACAAAACACTAAAAACAGTACAAAGTACTACAAACACAGTACAAAACATTACAAACACAGGACAAAACACTAGAAACACAGTACAAAACACTACAAACACAGTACAAAACACTAAGAAACACAGTACAAAACACTAGAAACACAGTACAAAACACTAGAAACGCAGTACAATGTACTACAAATACAGTACAAAGTACTACAAACACAGTACAAAGTACTACAAATACAGTATAAAGTACTACAAACACAGTACAAAACACTAGAGACACAGTACAAAACACTACAAACACAGTACAAAACACTACAAACACAGTACAAAACACTACAAACACAGTACAAAGTACTACAAATACAGTATAAAGTACTACAAACACAGTACAAAGTACTAAAAACACAGTACAAAACACTACAAACACAGTACAAAACACTACAAACACAGTACAGCCTTAGAACTTCCAGGAATCTCACACATGACTGTTAAAACCCGCAGCTCTCGCCGATTCACTCACCTCGACTTTAAACAGTGATTATGAATCAAAATCTGAATGTGAAATAAAACATTCTAAAAAATGTTACACAAAAACAAAAACTTTTCCTCGTATGAGAGTTACTGATGGAGCTGCAGTGAAAAACACTAAAAATACAGTACAAAGTACTAAAAACACAGTACAACGCACTACAAACACAGTACAAAGTACTACAAACACAGTACAAAACACTACAAACACAGTACAAAACACTACAAACACAGTACAAAACACTAGAAACAGTACAAAGTACTACAAACACAGTACAAAGTACTACAAACACAGTACAAAACACTAGAGACACAGTACAAAACACTACAAACACAGTACAAAACACTACAAACACAGTACAAAACACTAGAAACAGTATAAAACACTACAAACACAGTACAAAACACTACAAACACAGTACAAAACACTAGAAACAGTATAAAACACTACAAACACAGGACAAAACACTACAAACACAGTACAAAACACTAGAGACACAGTACAAAACACTACAAACACAGTACAAAACACTAGAAACAGTACAAAGTACTACAAACACAGTACAAAGTACTACAAACACAGTACAAAACACTAGAGACACAGTACAAAACACTACAAACACAGTACAAAACACTACAAACACAGTACAAAACACTAGAAACAGTACAAAGTACTACAAACACAGTACAAAGTACTACAAACACAGTACAAAACACTAGAGACACAGTACAAAACACTACAAACACAGTACAAAACACTAAAAACAGTACAAAACACTACAAACACAGTACAAAACACTACAAACACAGTACAAAACACTAGAAACAGTACAAAGTACTACAAATACAGTACAAAGTACTACAAACACAGTACAAAACACTAGAGACACAGTACAAAACACTACAAACACAGTACAAAACACTACAAACAGTACAAAACACTAGAAACAGTACAAAGTACTACAAACACAGTACAAAGTACTACAAACACAGTACAAAGTACAAAAAACAGTACAAAGTACTAAAAGAACACAGTACAAAACACTAGAAACAGTACAAAGTACTACAAACACAGTACAAAGTACTACAAACACAGTACAAAGTACAAAAAACAGTACAAAGTACTAAAAGAACACAGTACAAAACACTAGAAACAGTACAAAGTACTACAAACACAGTACAAAGTACTACAAACACAGTACAAAGTACTACAAACACAGTACAAAGTGCAGCAGCTCAAAGCTACTTAAGTACAAACTAAGATCTAGAACAGTCTAACATCTGACTTCTATCAGCATAGCAACCACAGAGGCTGAACGTTTTTTTTTACTCCACCTTAAACGGCAGAAGAAGTGTGAAGCTGAAACGGGCTTCTTACCCAAATTTTCAGTTCCACCTTAAATGGCGTAGTTATTACATCTTGCCCTGAACTGTGAGGATGAAATTAACTTTCCATTCCACCTTAAACGGTGCAGCAACATTCTGCTGTCTGAACTATGACCTTGTGACTGGTTCTTATTTAAATGTCCCATTCCACCTTAAACAGTTTCCTTCTGTCGGCACTGGGAGGTTTTGATTGAGTTCTTGTTCACATGTTCCGCTCCACCTTAACTGGAGGAGATATTATGTTAACAGAGGAAAGAGAGGAGGTGAAGGTGATGCACAGAATCCTGAACTATTTAAGGTGGAACAGAAATAAAAAAAGTTAATGAATAAGAATGTAACGATGCTGGCAATCAGGAATGTAACCACTGTGTCTTTTAAGGTGGAACGCAAAATTTCATTGACAATCCAGCCAATACAAATGCAGCAAAACTGCTGGACAGGAACGTGACAGTTCTTTCATTTAAGGTGGAACGGTAAACTTGAATAAGTGTCTGGTAAATAAGAATCCATACAGGAACGTCCCATTCAAATAATGATAGTAAAAAGAGGCGGGAAAATTGATTTACTGAAGTTATCGTAT
>CM038710.1:48560508-48573008 GCA_021613375.1 Megaleporinus macrocephalus | reverse complement strand
GTGTATATACTATATTGTTTATTATGTATAGTGTATATACTGTACTGTTTATTATTGATATTGTATATACTGTACTGTTTATTATGTATAGTGTATATACTGTACTGTTTATTATTGATATTGTATATACTCTACTGTTTATTATGTTTAGTGTATATACTGTACTGTTTACCATGTTTAGTGTATATACTATATTGTTTATTTTGCATAGTGTATATACTATATTGTTTATTATGTATAGTGTATATACTGTACTGTTTATTATTGATATTGCATATACTGTACTGTTTATTATGTTTAGTGTATATACTTTATTGTTTATTATGTATAGTGTATATACTGTACTGTTTATTATTGATATTGTATATACTGTACTGTTTATTATGTATAGTGTATATACTGTACTGTTTATTATTGATATTGTATATACTATACTGTTTATTATGTTTAGTGTATATACTGTACTGTTTATTATGCATAGTGTATATACTGTACTGTTCATTATTTATATTGTATATACTGTACTGTTTATTATTGATATTGTATATACTGTACTGTTTATCATGTTTAGTGTATATACTGTACTGTTTATTATGTATAGTGTATATACTGTACTGTTTATTATTGATATTGTATATACTGTACTGTTTATTATGTTTAGTGTATATACTGTACTGTTTATTATTTATATTGTATATACTGTACTGTTTATTATTGATATTGTATATACTGTACTGTTTATCATGTTTAGTGTATATACTGCACTGTTTATTATTTATATTGTATATACTGTACTGTTTATTATTGATATTGTATATACTGTACTGTTTATCATGTTTAGTGTATATACTGTACTGTTTATTATTGATATTGTATATACTGTACTGTTTATTATGTTTAGTGTATATACTGTACTGTTTATTATTGATATTGTATATACTGTACTGTTTATCATGTTTAGTGTATATACTGTACTGTTTATTATTGATATTGTATATACTGTACTGTTCATCATGTTTAGTGTATATACTGTACTGTTTATTATTGATATAGTATATACTGTACTGTTTATTATGTATAGTGTATATACTGTACTGTTTATTATATATATAGTATATACTGTACTGTTTATTATGTTAGTGTATATACTGTACTGTTTATTATGTATAGTGTATATACTGTACTGTTTATTATATATATAGTATATACTGTACTGTTTATTATGTATAGTGTATATACTGTACTGTTTATTATGTTTAGTGTATATACTGTACTGTTTATCATGTTTAGTGTTTATACTGTACTGTTTATTATGTATAGTGTATATACTGTACTGTTTATTATGTTTAGTGTATATACTATATTGTTTATTATGTATAGTGTATATACTGTACTGTTTATTATTGATATTGTATATACTGTACTGTTTATTATGTATAGTGTATATACTGTACTGTTTATTATATATATAGTATATACTGTACTGTTTATTATGTTTAGTGTATATACTGTACTGTTTATCATGTTTAGTGTTTATACTGTACTGTTTATTATGTATAGTGTATATACTGTACTGTTTATTATGTTTAGTGTATATACTATATTGTTTATTATGTATAGTGTATATACTGTACTGTTTATTATTGATATTGTATATACTGTACTGTTTATTATGTTTAGTGTATATACTGTACTGTTTATTATGTATAGTGTATATACTGTACTGTTTATTATGTTTAGTGTATATACTATATTGTTTATTATGTATAGTGTATATACTGTACTGTTTATTATTTATATTGTATATACTGTACTGTTTATTATGTATAGTGTATATACTGTACTGTTTATTATTTATGTAGTATATACACACTGGTTTCTTTTTAGCTTTAAAGCACTTTCTGGCTGTATGTCCTCATATATCACAGCAATGTTCACTGAGAATAGCACGAATGGCCAAACTAGCTCCAGTGACTGGATCAGCTTCATGTAGCGAGAGATTTACTGTAAGCTCAGCTCGCTGGAGTTCAGCCAGTGTTTTATTCTATTTAACATTTTTATGATTTTCATATTTAATTGTCTTTATGACCCTCTTATTTATTCATCTATGATTTTTGCTTTTACAGGATTTGAGTTTAACTTCTATATTTATATATATATTTCATTTATTTATTCTTTAATTTGTGTTATTCTTAGTTTAATAATTTAAGTTTTATTTGTACCCATATTAAAATTGTTTTTCTTGTGTAATTGTAATGCTGGGCTACATTGTAAATGAATTCCATGAATTCCTCAATTTACTTGTTTTTAATCATCACAAATCCTGATTTCAGTTTTATAATTTTTTTTTTACATTGTTACTTTTTTGTTAATAAAAATTAGATTTGTGTCACTACCAGAACAACACGGCTCAGAATTAACTCTTAAGTGTTCACTATGGAGTTTGATAGGAACTGTTAACGTTTGTAAACATTTGTAAAAACTGTAAAAACACATTTACAAACTGTTTTTGTTCATAAAGTAAATAAATAAGAATTAAAATAATGATTTAAGATGAAAGATTTTGAACTGAATAAAACTGAATAAAATCATAAAATAAACTGATTTTAATAGATTTACCAAAGAGAGCAGTTGTAGGGCTGAGTTTGTTGTAGGGCTGAGCTTGTTGTAGGGCTGAGTTTGTTGTAGGGCTGAGTTTGTTGTAGGGCTGAGCTTGTTGTAGGGCTGAGCTTGTTGTAGGGCTGAGCTTGTTGTAGGGCTGAGTTTGTTGTAAGGCTGAGCTTGTTGTAGGGCTGAGTTTGTTGTAAGGCTGAGTTTGTTCACTTGGTTTCCTCACCTGGAAGTGTCCTAACAGAACTCCAGAGCTCGTCTCATCGCTCCACACCTCTCTAATCAGAACTGGCACACCTGATGCATGAGGTAACTTCATCTGGCCTAAAGCCGCAGACACACCGGGGCAGCATCCAGAACCTGAAGAACAACAAATATACAACAAACAGAGTAAAGAGTAAAGAGTGAGTGTGAGAGGAGATAAAGAGATTCACTGTGAATAACTGTACATACACACACACGACTGGTATCATATCATCTTAGCAACCACCTGGAATACTACAGCAACAACCTAACAACATCTTAGCACCCACTTGGGTTCCTATAGCAACAACCTAGCAAGACCTCAGCAACGGCCTTGGATTTTAATAAAAATTATGGCCTACTACCACCTTAACATCTCAGCAACCACCTGGGATACTATAGCAACAGTTTAGCAACACCTTACCAACCACCTGGGATACCATAGCAACCACTCTAAAGGCTGTACAGAAGGTTTCCTGCTGAGAGACGTTCTGTGAGCACTGAGCTGAAATTCACATCTACCTGTGAATTCATATCATATCCAATGCAGGACTTCAGTAACCGGGACTCCTTCACACGAGGAGGAACGTTCTAACTGGGAGGTCAGGCCACGAGGAACATTCAGAGGAGCTGAGTCAAAGGAAGTAACTCCAGAAAACAGGAAGTCACACAGTTAACCTGACCTTACTGACCGCTCAGCATCGGTCACTCTTATTCCCACTCTGGACATGCAGGCTTTTTTTGCATGTGGAGTGAAGTGAGAGGGAGGATCAGGGAGGACAAAGCCAGACGCAGGAGGAAGCTGGAGGAGCAGTTACAGAGGAACTATCTCAGCAGAGCCTGGAAAGGCCTTTAAACCAAGCCAGAGGTGACAGTGGCAGAAAAGAGAGAGACCGTCCTCCTCTGGTGAGAGAGAGAGAGAGAGAGAGAGAGAGAGAGAGAGAGAGAGAGAGAGAGAGAGAGAGAGAGAGAGAAAGAGAGAGAGAGAGAGAGAGAGAGAGAGAGAGAGAGGGAGAAAGAGTGACTATCCTGCTCTGGTCATTGGTCATCCCGGATAGAGAGAGAGAGAGAGAGGAGGAGAGAGAGAGAGAGAGAGAGAGAGAGAGAGAGATAGTGAGAGAGAGAGAGAGAGAGAGAGAGAGAGAGAGAGAGAGAGAGAGAGAGAGATAGAGATAGAGAGAGAGAGAGAGAGAGAGGAGAGAGAGAGAGAGAGAGAGAGAGAGAGAGAGAGAGAGAGGGAGAAAGAGTGACTATCCTCCTCTGGTCATTGGTCATCCTGGATAGAGAGAGAGAGAGAGAGAGAGAGAGAGAGAGAGAGAGAGAGAGAGGGAGAAAGAGAGAGAGACCCCAGGTTTAGTATAATAAACATAGTCTCGTCACTCTGAGCTATAGGAGTAAAATCTAAACTTTAAATTGAAGTTAAATGTGTTTCGGCTCTGACTCTGAACCAGTTCACCAGAGTCATTAACATAACACACCAACACGTCTGTCCAGAGGATTAGCTTCACACCTCTGTCTCTCAGATGGTCTACAGCTTTCACACGCGCTGTCCTTCCCAACACACCTTAGTCACCACCAGTTACACGACCCCGCCCGTCCAACAATGCCACCAGTTAAAGTTTAATTCCTGTTACGACATGGACGGAATGCTGCGCTACCTGTTCAGCGCAAACAAAGCTGAACCAGCTCCGCCAATCAAACTGCACTGATCTGACTGGAGTAGAACAAGCACACCTGAAAAGATAAGCACACCACTGAACATGTCCTACTGAATACTGATTCAGTCCCTCAGGGGCCCGTGTGTCCTGATCCTGCGTTCCCGGCACCGCGCCCCTCACTGCTTTAATCCTTTAAGCTCCATGTTAGACTAAAGACGGAGAATAAAAAGAATTCCGGAAAGAAACGTAAGCGTTGCAGTGATTATTCAGGATACAGCGCTTTGGAAGGTTCCACAATAAGCAGGTGAGCAGGTAAAAGGGGCGGGGCTTACGACTGGACATTAAGGAGTTTCACCAAACTCACAGTCTGGTTGTGAAAAGAGAACCGTCGAGCCCTGAGAAACGGGAATACTGAGGAAAACCGTTAACACAGACCTCCTCTGCTGTGTTGCACAACAAAAGCTAAACACCAGTTCCATTACTGGAGCGCCGCCGAGTTCTCTGGGCCCGAGCCAAGGGCGTCGCTCTGGCCTCAGCAACGGGCACGGTCTGAACCCTTCCCACCAACACCCACCAGTTCATTACCGTCAGCAGCACAGCTCCGAAATTTTACTGGCAGGAAGTGTTCACAGGGTGTGTTCAGGAAGTTTTTATTTACTCAGTAAACACTTTATTATTAAATATTAATCAGTATTAATAGAGTAAGTAGAGCTTTTACACTTTATTACTAAATATTAATCAGTATTAATAGAGTAAGTAGAGCTTTTACACTTTATTACTAAATATTAATCAGTATTAATAGAGTAAGTAGAGCTTTTACACTTTATTATTAAATATTAATCAGTATTAATAGAGTAAGTAGAGCTTTTACACTTTATTACTAAATATTAATCAGTATTAATAGAGTAAGTAGAGCTTTTACACTTTATTACTAAATATTAATCAGTATTAATAAAGTAAGTAGTGCTTTTACACTTTATTATTAAATATTAATCAGTATTAATAGAGTAAGTAGTGCTTTTACACTTTATTATTAAAATATTAATCAGTATTAATAGAGTAAGTAGAGCTTTTACACTTTATTATTAAATATTAATCAGTATTAATAGAGTAAGTAGAGCTTTTACACTTTATTACTAAATATTAATCAGTATTAATAGAGTAAGTAGAGCTTTTACACTTTATTATTAAATATGAATCAGTATTAATAGAGTAAGTAGAGCTTTTACACTTTATTATTAAATATTAATCAGTATTATAGAGTAAGTAGAGCTTTTACACTTTATTATTAAATATTAATCAGTATTAATAGAGTAAGTAGTGCTTTTACATTTATTATTAAATATTAATCAGTATTAATAGGTAAGTAGTGTTTTTCATACGTCAGTGTGTTTATTTAACTCTTTCCAAGCTTCTCCTAAACAACCCAGTATTATTATCAGTTCTCATCTAATACCTGCTTTGACTGCTCAGTACTTCATTAAGATAAATCAAGATTTGCTGCTGAAGGAACTCAATACGTTCATACAGTGTTTGGGGTCTGACCTCCCAGAACATTAGCAGGGACGTGCCATCCATACGCAAACCTACGTCCAAGGTCTGAGCTCATCTTAGATGGTCTGAAAGACAGAGTCCACCGTTCATCTAGTTCTCCAAGCCGAAGACGAAAGGAGGTACCATCTGTGAAGGCACCAGAGACATGGACGCATATACTGGGACTTCAGAGAGACGTATGCTGCAACTAGGTGATGCTGGATACTGGGAGGTCTGTGGACAGCACCAATGTTGTCGACTCACTGGGTAATTACAGGAGAGCTGATGTAACTCAGTGGTGAACATGCCAACTCGTACTGTGTTCCATCAACTTCTAATGTGTTTCTAATTACTGAATGCAGTAAAGCTGTGATGGACAGTGAGCACTGGGATAAGAACCCGCACCTCCAACACCCAACACCCCCCATACTGGCCAACATCTGCTCTGTTTCTACATACATACATTCTACATATTCCTCCACCCACATTCATTCAGTACAAAACATCTCAGCCACTCCTCAGCATTCCACTGAACTGTTCCCAAACTCCACCCGTCACAGAACCGACAGCGTAAAGTGTTCCGACAGGTTCACCTCTCCAGCAGAATCAGAGATCTGATGTTCAGTTTGTGTTCTACCAAAAAATGAGATCACTCTGTATCCCAGAGTTGTGCTTCGTCCAGGTTTTTCGTACAGTTTGACAATCAACATCTAAACAGTTATAAAAATACAGACTAATAAATTATTTAAACGTGTCTATTGAATCTGTGTTGGAGTGTGAGGGGTTAAGTGGAAGCCTGTGAGTCTGTGTCTCCCCCTATAAGGACTGTGATGACTCTTAAGGGTCAGGACTGAGGCTTAAGGGTCACGGTTTGCTACTGGGTTATGAGCTGCAGTAGAGGAACAGGGCTGAAGTAGGGGTTAGAGGAAGAAGGTCTGGAGCTTGTAGGGCCCACCAGCTTTCCAGTACTTTAAATAAGACTGTTTAGAAAAGATTCTGTTTATTTTTATATAAATATCACAATTATTCTCACTGTAAAACACATCTTTTACCTATAACTGTATTTTAACAGAAAAATTAAAAACAATATTTGATTTTTTAAGTGGAATCATTTTGATCTCGAAGGAAATCCTGACAGTTTCTGGTTCGACACTAAACATGAGTATTATGTTAAATATGCAGCAAAGTTTTAATGAAAGAAACAAAATAAAAATATAACAAAACACTCCACAAAAAACAAAAACAATCTCTGATCCTTTCTGTCTGATCTGGTCGTAACTTTAATAATCCAATCACCAAACAGAAGCCCAGCAGGATTCAGTATAAACTAAACTAGGCACAGATTTAATCAAACACTGCACATCTGTTTTCTATTTATTTTATTTATTTTATTTGTTCTGTTTGTATTTTTAGGTATGTATTGTAATTTAAATGTAATTCTAAATTAATTAATCTCAGAATATATATATATTATCTAAGGTTTATTTTATCTTCTATATTTATATAATTTTATAATCTATAGTATTAGGAGAGCAGGCAGTTGTCAGTATACAACACTTCACTGCTGGTGGCTCTGTGTATGACTATACATGACAGACTTTGATTTGATTGGTTGGAGTTTGGAGGAGTTTAACACACGTGTTTAAATCTGATTGGATGATATTGAATATATGCAAATAGCCCCCTGTCCAATGGCAAGCTTTATTGTAAATATTCCAGTGTCCTTCCAATCCCAGTGTCCCCCTGATCCCAGTGTCCTTCCAATCCCAGTGTCCCCCTGATCCCAGTGTCCTTCCAATCCCAGTGTCCCATTGATCCCAACGTCTTTTTTGATCCCAGTATCTTTCAGATCCCAATGTCCCACTAATCCCAGTGTCTTTCTGATCCCAGTGCCTTTCTGATCACAGTGTCTTTCAGATCCCAGTGTCCCTCTGATCACAGTGTCTTTCTGATCCCAGTGTCTTTCAGATCCCAGTGTTCCATTGATTCCAGTGTCCCTCCAATCCCAGTGTCTTTCTGATCCCAGTGTCCCTCTGAACCCAGTATCCTTCCAATCCCAGTGTCCCTCTGATCCCAGTGTCTTTCTGATCCCAGTGTCTTTCAGATCCCAGTGTTCCATTGATCCCAGTGTCCCTCCAATCCCAGTGTCTTCCAGGCCCAGTGTTCCATTGATCCCAGCGTCTTTCTGATCCCAGACTCTTCAAATCCCCCTCTGATCCCAAAAATGTGCTGGCAGGTCTGAAGGAGATGTAATTGATCTATTTTGCTGATTGTACAGCAGTATGCAATCCAGCAGCTTGACTGAACGGATTATGTCCGTGTCGTGCAGTCCTGGAACAACTTCCCCGAGCGCTGGCGATGAGCGCCGTGCAGTAAATAAAAGTAAATGAGGCCGTCACTCCTTACCCTTTACCTGGAATCCCTCCACATTAGAGATCTTGCTGTCTCACTTCGTGCTGCATGATGTAAATTTCACGAGGCAGGAATTTGTGGACCAGCATCATTTCGCGGTAATAGCAGGGGTCATAGGGGTCCAGCTTTTTGAAGGGAATATCAAGTCCGAAAGGCTTCATGCCATAGTGGTACGAGGGCTTCAGTCCAGCCTTCTCCAGACACATTCCCATGTAGACATCATCTATGGGCAGAATCGTGATGGAGTGGGACATGTTGTAGATGGTCTTGGTGGTAAACCGGGACAGCAGGTAGCCCCCACCGCTACAATAGGGGGGGAACAAATTAGATTCTTGCACTTGGATCGGGATATAGTATTTGCTGCCCTCTTCTCGGATCGGCCCAATGCACTCCATCAGGTGGGCGTCTTTCCCGAGCCCTTGGAGATAGTTCACCATGTTATCCGTGTTGGCAAATACGTCGTCATCCCCGTTGAGAAGGAAGTGGGCGTCGGGGCACCATTTCTCCATCCACTGCAGAAAAAGCACCTGCTTGAGCGTGAGGTTCAAGAAGGACTCTTGAAAGTCCCACTGCTCAATGTCCTTGTATTCCCGGTTCTCCACTTCCAGGAGCTTGTTAAGCCTCTGCTTCTCATAGCCTTCCCCAGCAGTGCCGGATATGAACACGGTACGAATCCAAACGCTGTTCTGGAGCCTCTCGGCACCCCACGTTTTGCGCAAGACCTCCCGTCTGTCGGAATTAGGTGGAGAACTTTTGATAACCAGCAAAAGAAACACGTCTGAAGACTTCTCGGGACTGCCGCACTTGTCGGGAACGTTGAGCAACAATGGGAAATGCCGACAATGACGGTAAGGATGAAGACATCAACGCTTCCATTTCCAGATTCCTTTCATCTTCAGGTTCAGCAGCCTCCTCCTGGCTCTTATATCTGTTTAGTAGTATGAATAAGAACAACAATCCGAAGAAGAGTACGGCCACCGTCTTCCATTTGCACCTCCTCGTCCACATCCCTGAATAAAACAGTAGACCAACATGTTATTAAGCACAAAATCAAACATCTATATAAACATCCTCCTATAAACAACTCCAGTAAATAAACAAAATCAAATATTTTCAAATCTCATCTCTTTATATCCTCGTAAGACCTGGTAATTCATTTTTGTCCTCTGGAGGGGACATGAATCTCCAAAAAAAGATATTTCAAAAACTAAATAAGGTACCTCGCTAAAACCTGTCGTGCCATGTAGAGGACATCCTGGTCTTTCTAGTGATGTGTCATGTGGTGGGGTGTGTCATTCACAACAGAAGCTCCGCCTTTTTAAATATGACTGCCTCTCAGTAACCACATTTTATGGGAGTGAGAGAGATAAACTCTCATATAATATATACTTGTTTTGTCTCTAAAGCCTGTAATTGATGTTTTAGGTATAATACTGTTATAGCTAGTTATTAAATCACTTTTTATTGATATACACAAATATTTAACTACCTAACAGTATACTTTTTTGATGTCCTTCATAGTGGACATTGAGACTAAATCTGGTTTTATATTAAATTAATTTTAATTCATTACTAATTTAATTTATTACTAATTTATTAGAAAATGTTACATAATTGTACATTTAAAATAGAACATTAAAATGAAATGGACCGTAAGAGAAGTTGGGTACTATGTGTGAAAAGTGTGAAACTCTAGCTAAAGGTTTGGAGTGATTAACACAGGTTTAGCTAGTGGGCCTAAAAACTGTTTAAACCTGGATTTTATTTATTTTAATCAAAGTAGCGGTGACCTTTGGAATGGATTATTATTTGTTTCTGTTTATGTTCACATACAGTACATTTTAAATATTTCTTGTACTGCCAAAAGTGGAAATGGTATTAAAAAAGTTAAACAATGTTTGTTTTTATTTACATTATTTTCTAGGATTGAGTTGGTGCTGATGCTGTAGAAGGGTTTTTGGTCTGATGCAGAACAGAAAACAAGAAATATGTCATCAACAATATCCTGATGTCCACTATAAAGGACATTCCATAAAAAATAATTAAAAATGTTTCATCTAGTAGACTTATTTTAAGTTGAAACTTTAATTTTTCTGGGTCTCAGGAGAATATTTACTATAGAACATAGAACAGAACAGTTAGATGTGGAAAGTGAGACATTTAGAAATTTCACAAAAATTATTAACTAATTTAGAACTTGATTTCAGCAGCGCATCTCAAAAAAGGTGGGGCCAGGCTGGAAAGTCACATGAGTGGGTATAAAAAGAGAATTCTAAAGAGGCGGAGTCCCTTAAAAGTAAAGATGGTCGGAGGTTCACCAATCTGTGAAGAACTGTAGAACAATTTCAGAAAAATGCTTTCCAACGTGAAATTGAAAAGACTTTGGATTTCCCACCGTCTACACACATCATATCCTCAAAGGATTCAGAGAATCTGGAGAAACCCCAGTGCGCAAGGGACAAGGCTGCGGTCAGTATTGAATGCTGGTGATCTTCAGGTTCTCAGACTGCACTGCATTATATACAGGCCGGGTTCTGTTCTGGACATCACTGCATGAGCTCAGAGACAGTGACTACGATTACATGCAATCTGATAATCCGATAATAACCTGACTAAAAACTCAATCAGAATAGAATACGTCCATGTATACACTTTAATCCCAATAGAGTAGTCTGATTGAGGTCATTCCCATTACAACTTCTATCTGATTAAAGGAGGTGGTAAACCCGTAAATAATCTGTTTAATAGAAGAATAATAGTGTAAACGCCTGAATCTGATTACATTCCCAATCAGAAAGTTTGAATACGCTCTGCACATGTGCAGTAGCGTCATAGAGGACGTTTCAGCGTGGCGGGAGGTAGAGACTGGTCCTGAAGAGACAAAGTTAATGATTGAAACCTTAAAAGATTTAAACAGTGAGCAGGATGGACGGCTGTAAAGCAGTAACGAGCTGTTCAGACGAGTATCTGAGTAAATGAACGACGGTGCGTTACACGAACTGTAGAGCAAATTAAAAACAGGAAGTTTCTCAGATCAGCGAATCACAGAGATAAAAATCAGAATGAAATTCGTTCCTCCTGTTTACTAAATTCTGGATGAAGTCGAGGGAGACGGACTCCTCGCTAACCCGGATGTAGACGGTGTTGCAGGACGTGGCGTCTTCCTCTCGCTCTTCTTTAATAAGTAGTGAAATATGTTTTCCTGACTCCAGAATTTTAAATCAGTTAAAACACAAGCGCCACGACTCTCTCAGAGAAGACCTTGTATACTTCAGCAGGACAGTAAACCACATACTGCATCATTACACCAGCTCAGAGTCCAGACCTGCTGAACTGACCCGCCTGCAGTCCAGACCTTCACCAGTAGAACATCTGGAGCATCATGAAACCAAAACCCAGCAAAGAAGATCCAGAGCAGCTGGAATCTAACATCAGACAAGAATGAAGAACATTTCAATCCAGAACTCCAGCAGTTGGTCTCCTCACTGCCCAGACGTGTACAGCCTGCTGTTAGAACAGGGGTCACCAACAGGGGTCGCCCACTAGCACATAAAATAGCTCACTAGAGAAACACATACCAGTGAGCTGCGTCTAATTATTTTAATTACATTTGCATTGGTGTAAACTGGAAAATGACAATATTTTAAAAAAAAATAAAAAAATGTTACATATTAGATTAGCGATTGCCCGCGGTTGCCGTGGAGACTAGCTGGCTTTATCCGGATGGTGTTTGAGATGATTTCTCCACAAAACTTCTCCACATGATTTGTTAAAAGTTATTAAAGGCTGGTGAAAGGTTGTAGAAGTGATTATTTGAAAATGTAAATAGATTTAATAGATTTATAGAAATAAAGTGTTGCATATTGATATTTATCTGTTTGCTGCCTTATTAAATTGTTGTTGATAATTATTGTAATAAGTAATCATTCACATGATCAGATGAATATCATTAATTATTAATAATAACATATTTTGTGATTTTAGAAGTGTGTATCAAAGTCAGTTTCAAAAAGGTTGGTGACCCCGGTGAGAGAAGAAGGGTTC
>CM038710.1:48533008-48555508 GCA_021613375.1 Megaleporinus macrocephalus | reverse complement strand
ATGATTTATATTCCAATAAGAATCTGGTTAAACAGCATAACTGCCCTGTACGGTAATAAAGTCTAATAAAACATTAACATTTTTAAAGTTTCTATTATAACAAAAATAACACGCATATGAAATTAGATCATTTCAATCAGTTCTAATGACTAATCACCTCATTACCAGTCCAATCATCACATTACCAGTCCATTACCAGTCCAATCACCTTATTACCAGTCCAATCACCTCATTATCAGTCCATCACCAGTCCAATCACCTCATTACCAGCCCATTACCAGTCCATTATCAGTCTAATCACCTCATTACCAGTCCATTACCAGTCCAATCACCTCATTACCAGCCCATTACCAGTCCAATCACCTCATTACCAGCCCATTACCAGTCCATTATCAGTCTAATCACCTCATTACCAGTCCATTACCAGTCCAATCACCTCATTACCAATCTAATCACCTCATTACCAGTTCATTACCAGTCTAATCACCTCATTACCAGTCCATTACCAGTCCAATCACCTCATTACCAGTCCATTACCAGTCCAATCACCTCATTACCAGTCCATTACCAGTCCATTCACCTCATTACCAGTCCATTACCAGTCCAATCACCTCATTACCAGCTCCAATCACCTCAATTCCCAGTCCAATCACCTCATTACCAGTCTATTACCAGTCCATTCACCTCATTACTAGTCCATTACCAGTCCAATCACCTCATTACCAGTCCATTACCAGTCTAATCACCTCATTACTAGTCCATTACCAGTCCAATCACCTCATTACCAGTCCATTACCAGTCCAATCACCTCATTACCAGTCCATCACCAGTCCAATCACCTCATTACCAGTCCATTACCAGTCCAATCACCTCATTACCAGTCCATTCACCTCATTACCAGTCCATTACCAGTCCAATCACCTCATTACCAGTCTATTACCAGTCCAATCACCTCATTACTAGTCCATTACCAGTCCAATCACCTCATTACCAGTCCATTACCAGTCCAATCACCTCATTACCAGTTCATTACCAGTCCAATCACCTCATTACCAGTCCAATCACCTTATTACCAGTCCATTACCAGTCCAATCACCTCATTACCAGTCTAATCACCTCATTACCAGTCCATTACCAGTCTAATCACCTCATTACCAGTCCAATCACCTCATTACCAGTCTAATCACCTCATTACCAGTCCATTACCAGTCTAATCACCTCATTACCAGTCCATTACCAGTCTAATCACCTCATTACCAGTCCAATCACCTCATTACCAGTCCATTACCAGTCCAATCACCTCATTACCAGTCCAATCACCTCAGTAGCAGTCTAATCACCTCATTACCAGTCCATTACCAGTCTAATCACCTCATTACCAGTCCAATCACCTCATTACCAGTCCATTACCAGTCTAATCACCTCATTACCAGTCCAATCACCTCATTACCAGTCCATTACCAGTCTAATCACCTCATTACCAGTCCAATCACCTCATTACCAGTCCATTACCAGTCTAATCACCTCATTACCAGTCCAATCACCTCATTACCAGTCCATTACCAGTCTAATCACCTCATTACCAGTCCATTACCAGTTAAAATAGGTGTTGAATCAGAAAACCACTAAACTGTGAGGCAGTGGGTCTGGAAGGCCGAGGCTGAGAAACACTGCACTGTATGAAGTATTAGTACTAATTACACCTACAGGAACTTTAATAATTACCATTCTAAACCATAACCATTTAATATCTGGACGGTCTTTCAGTCCTAACAGCATGTGTGACTCTGCAGTAGCTCTGCATGGACTGATCAGTGTTTGTACTGTTCTGCTCTACTGGATCACTTCCTGTCTGAGACGCTGAGCTTCCTAAACTCTTTGATGTTTCAGTGAAGTTCTCAGTGGACGGTGGAAGATCTAGGAGGAGGAACAGAGGGAGAGAGCTTCCTTCACATTAGCTGTTTATCATCATGTAGCGAGCTAGCTAACTGCTGTATGTGAATGTACAGAGCAGAGACTTCCTGTTCTTCAGAGCAGAGACTTCCTGTTCTTCGTGTCTCTAAAGAGGAACCGAGTTTGAAGTGGTTGAAGCTCCATCTGTGATCTTCACTCCACGTGTCCTGCATGTTTCAGTTCTTTATTATTTACTGAAGCAGAATCTTTGTAGTTGAACTGATTATTATTATTTGGGAGTGTGTTGCTCCTCGTCTCCACACAAACTCAACACTGTTGCCCCCCAAAGCTTCCCGTGATTGGCTGCAGAACTTCACTTGTTGCTAGGTTACTGATAAACTGAGCGGTGCAGCTCAGCTCCCTAACATTACAGCACCATTTAATACAGAATGATCAGATATTCAGTTTCTTATTGATTATGTTAAAATAAGGTGGAGAGACTTTTCAAGTCTTAAAGCTCAAGTCCGATTCAAAGTCCAAGTCAGTAAAGATAAAGTCTAAGTCACGTCACAAGTTTAGTTACTCGAGCCCTGAGCCCTGAAAAGAGCAGAGATGGATCTTTTCAGGACTTTGGAGGTGATGATTATTTAGCGGTCATATGAAGAGAGGGTCCGTCAGTGCCCACCGCAGCCTAATTAGTGTATGTATATGTGTATGTGTGTAGATTGGGAGAAATAACTGGGGTTGCCGGGATATATAGGTCTTCTTCTGCTCCATCTCCTGCAACTGACGAAACAGCTAATCTTTCATCTCAGTGTTCTACTGCTGAAGTGCTGGTCCTGAGACTTTTCATCTACACCAGCTTTCCAATTCATCATTAATTAAAGGGAATACGTGGAACTCGTACCCGTACACAATTAGGCACTGAATCAGTACGCCCAATATAGAGGACCCCACTAAATCAGAGGACCCCTCAGTACTGGAGTACCACAGGGGTGTGTACTCTTCCCCCTCCTCTTCAGTCTCTGCACAAACGACTGTGTCTCCAAGGAACCAGCTGTGAAGATCCTGAAGTTTGCAGACGACGCCACAGTGGTGAGCCTCATAGGCAATGGTGACGAGTCTACCTACAGAAAGGAGGTCGAGCAGCTGGTCTCCTGGTGCAGCAGCAATCACCTGTTACTCAACACTCAAAACTCAGTAGAGATGGTAGTGGGCTTCAGATGTTTTCAAGTGAAGTAACAAACCATCAGTTTAGTGACTCGAGCCCTGAGCCCTGAAAAGAGTCCCCCGAAGAGGATCAGTCAGTACAGAAACTGACCACCTCAATGACCCCTAACAGCCCAACCTCTCTGACAAGCACTGCTTCACACAGAGCTGAAGGACTTACCTAGAACACTGGAGAACCCAAAGAAATCTACAAAACAAACTGATCTGCTTTCTGGTCCTAAAACAGGAACTCAATCTGACCGGGAATCGACATCAAAGTTCACTCTGCTGACGCATGACTGTACTGCAAAGTTCACTACAAACCACATCATCAAGTTTGCTGATGACATGACTGTGGTGGGTCTGATCATCAGGAATGATGAGTCACTGTACAGAGAGGAGGTGCAGCAGTGAACGAACTGGTGGAGAACCAACAGCCTGTTTCTGAATATGGACAAGACTAAGGAGATGGTTGTTGACTTCCGAAGAGTGTGAGGTGACCACCCCCCGAACATTACTGGCTCTGCTGTGGAAATCGTCATGAGCACAAAGTTCCTCGGCGTCAACATCACTGAGAACCTCACCTGGTCCCTCAACACCAGAAGGTTCATCTCCCCCCTCCCATCCTCATCATGTTCTACAGAGAGACTGTGGAGAGCATCTTAAGCAGCTGCATTATCGCCTTTACTCTCCAGTCACAGTCTCTTCACACTCCAACCAGGACCTCTCTACTCTTCTAACTCCTGTCAGAGACTTTTCACCCCCAAGCCAGGGTCTGTTCACACTCCAATCAAGATCTCTTCACTCTTCAAACACCAGTCAGCACCCCTGCTCTCTCCACCAAGGGTCTCTGAACACTTCAGCCAAGATCTCTTCACTCTCCAGTCAGGTCCTCTCCCTCCAGCCTGGGTTTCTTCAGTCAGCATCTCTTCACACTCAGGTAAAATTCTTGTCACTCCATAGTAACAGTCTCTTCACACTCCAGCCTGGGTCTCTTCACACTCGCACTCTGTTTAGATTCTATTCACTCTATAGTCAGGATCTCTTCACTCTTTGGTAAGGGTCTTCTAGATTCAGGGTCAACCTACCAAACGTCCTATCACACCACGATCACATCCTGCTACATGTATAGAAAAGGGCTCCATCTACACATGGACAGAGTCCGGCTCTTTGGAAAGACCTTCAGAGAACACTGCTACAATGAACATTCCACCACCTGTAGGAACCTTCAGGCCACTCCCGTCAAGCCCAATGCCCTGTTCTCACCTTTAAGGTATGCCATACCCTCACTGCCCACAGCCCCACTCACCTCCACACTCTCCCACAAGCTTCATGAGGAGCCACATGAGCTGCTTCTCTAACAGGACTGAAGAACATAGTGTAGATGCTGAGATCTTGTTCTGATAAACAGGTTTGGTGGTTTTATAGCTCTTATAAAAATATACATTCTCATTTTTACATTTAAATACAGTCAAATGTTTGTTTTAGTAATATTTGTGTACATGGGCTCCAACTTCACTGTTTACACTCGTCTCTCAACACATTCAGATCTAAACAACTTTATAACTATAAACATATTTATTTATATATTTATATATTTTGACTGGTAGCGCAGGCTGATACAAAAACTGACAATCACTTTTACAGAAATTGGTCGTTTTAATCACATTCTGTAATGTCAGTGAGTAGAGCTTCATTTAATACCATATACATTCAACACTGTTATCCAGATCCCTCCACCCAGTGTCCCTCCACCCAGTGCCCTTTCAATTGCAGTGTCCCTCCAATCTCAGCGTCCCTCCCAATCCCAGTGTCCCTCCAATCGCAGTGTCCCTCCCAATCCCAGTGTTCCTCCAATTGCAGTGTCCCTCCCAATCCCTGTGTCTCTCCCAATCCCAGTGTCCTTCCCAATCCCAGTGTCCCTCCCAATCCCAGTGTCCCTCCCAATCCCAGTGTCCCTCCAATCCCAGTGTCCCTCCAATCCCTGTGCCCTTCCAATCTCAGTGTCCCTCCAATCCCAATGCCCTTCCAATCCCAATGCCTTTCCAATCCCAATGCCCTTCCAATCCCAATGCCTTTCCAATCCCAATGCCCTTCCAATCCCAATGCCCTTCCAATCCCAATGCCTTTCCAATCCCAATGCCCTTCCAATCCCAATGCCTTTCCAATCCCAATGCCCTTCCAATCCCAGTGCCCCTCCAAGTTTCCCAGGGCACACTGTGTACTGTACATACTTACATAAGGAGCTAAAATATTACTTCAATAGTTTTTATAGTATTTATAGAAAAAGTGACAGTCTTTCAGCTTCACACTTTACAAAGATGTGCTGGCACGTAGGAAACAGCCCTTATTTCAGAATCTATCACGACTCGTATCATCAGCTTGCTTTCCAACAACGTTATCAGACAGGAACGTGTCTCCTGAGCACTGCTGCTGATAAGAGCGTCCTTTAAATAAATGCAAATAAAATGAGTTGGGGGAAATTAATTTCTACTGAAGGTCCTTCCGCATTTCAGGTCTGGCCGGTGGACTTCGTGCCACATGATGTAAATTTGGTGAGGTAGAAATCTGTGGACCAGGATAACTTCCCGGTAATAGCAAGGGTCGTAAGGGTCCAGGTCTTTGGAGGGAATGTAAAGTCCGGCGGTCCTCACACCCATGTGGGACGAGGGTAGCAGCCCAGCTTTCTCCAGACACATTCCCATGTAAACGTCATCAATGGGGAGAATGGTAATGGAGTGGGACATGTTGTAGATGGTCTGCGCAGTAAACCGCGACAGCAGGAAGCCTCCGCCGCCGCAGTAGGGAGGATAGGTATCCGATTCTTGCACTTGGACCGGGATATAGTATTTGCTGTACACTTCTCGGATCGGCCCAACCCACTGGATCAGGTGGCCGACAAACAAGTGCTTGTTAGCGCCGTCTTTCCCGAGGCCTTGGAGGAACTCCACCATGTTATCCGTGTTGGCAAAGATGTCGTCATCCCCGTTGAGAAGGAAGTGGGCGTCGGGGCACCATTTCTCCATCCACTCCAGGAAAAGGATCTGCTTGAGCGTGAGGTTATAGAAGGAATCGTGAAAGTCCCACTGCACAATGTCCCTGTATTCCCGGTTCTCCACTTCCAGGAGCTTGTTAAGCCTCTGCTTCTCATAGCCTTCCCCAGCAGTGCCGGATATGAACAAGGTACGAATCCAAACGCCGTTCTGGAGCCTCTCGGCACCCCACGTTTTGCGCAAGACCTCCCGTCTGTCGTAATTAGGTGGAGAACTTTTGATAACCAGCAAAAGAAACACGTCTGAAGACTTCTCCGGACCCCCGCACTTGTCGGGAACGTTGAGCAACAATGGGAAATGCCGGCAATGGCGGTAATACAGGAAGTCCTGAATGTGTTTGGGCAAAGAGAAAAATCCGGTGACGTTGGAGGCGGCCCAGTTCCGTTCACATTTAAGAAGAGAACTCGGTAAGGTCGGAGGAATCCAAGCCTCAATATCCGGATCCGATTTATCTTCAGCTGCCTCCTCCTGGTAGCTGTCTCCTTCTGGTTCTTGGACGTTTGTCTTCAGCAGTATGAACAAGCACAGAGCCCCGATGATGACCATGAACACCGTCTCCCCCTTGCACCTCCTCGTCCACTTCCCTGGAGAGAACAGTAGACACACATTATTTAGCAGAAAATTAAAGATCTACAAACAATATCCCTCCTCTCCACTCCCAGTGAGAGCTGTTCAGCCCCCACACTGATAAGACCTCACTAACAGATTTGGGTTCTCCGGGTCTTTAAAGTTGGTGTCATTCTAACAGCCCTCCTACACACAGTGGTTAAGGGTTGACCTGACTGCTGCTACATGTTCCTATCAGGAAAATAATCTAAAACAGGCTCTACAGAGTGCACGGGCACTGTTTACGTGAATCGAACAGAGTAGAAAATAAAAAGCAGCCGGTGCAAACGTTCCAGCACGTCTTCTGCTCCAGCACGTCTTCTGTTCCAGCTTGTAGAGCTCCGCAAATAACTGCTGGGTCCTATTTTCACTCGGACAACATGGAAATGAATTCAGAGGTTAACAGTACCAGCGAACAGAAGCTTATCTGGTGGTGAGGGAAACACACTGCAATGCAAATGCACTGCACAATAATAAACAGGACCATGTTCTCTGTGCAGACTTTGTGAAATGAAGTTCCTGAACTCGACTGCAAGGAAAACATTTAATTATGTTAATTAGTAACAGGTCAGTAACGTGATTGGGTATTCATGCTATTCTCCATGACAACACTGGGGGCGCCATCTTTGTTTACTTTGTGTTAGAACTTCCGGTGCGACCACGGATACGTTGATACTGATTACAAGCAAAATGACAACAAACCTATAAATGACTAGAATAACATGTTCATTTAGAGGGAGTCATTAGAAGAAGAGGAGAACTTGAACAACAGAGTTACGAACACAGCTCATAAAGATCAGAGTGTTGGGGGGCCGCCTTCCAAAGAAGACCACCTGCGTCTATGACTGAAGCTCTAAATTTAAAACCTCCACCCAAACCTCCGTATGTCTGTTCTTACCATTCTGTGGAGGAGAACCAGCACCAGAGCTTCCTTATCCTTATTATCCTCATTCCTTATTATGAAGCTCCGAGGAAGCAGACGTGTCGGTGCTGGTGAGTCTATCAGTTCAGTAACTGTTTTCTGATCAGTGTCCACCGCGCTAGGCTATCTGGACTGTAACTAACACCCACGCAGAGCGGCTCGGTCAGCTGGCTGGACTTGGGTTTAACCGGCTTTCCAGAAATATAAACCTCACCCGTCTGTGTGTAGGAGGACACGCCCCCACCTTCCCCACTGTGCAGGTACCTGATACGCTTCAGTACTTTTATAGTTTTTCTTTACTGATCCGTCTACACCTTCCGAGAGTACAGAGTAATATAACATGTCTCCATAAGTAACCTCAGCCCCACCTTCTCATATCACCCACCACAGAGTTATTAACCTCAGACCACCTTCTCATATCACCCACCCACTGTGTTATTAACCGCAGACCACCCTTCTCATATCACCCACCCCACTGTGTTATTAACCTCAGACCACCTTCTCATATCACCCACCCACTGTGTTATTAACCTCAGACCACCTTCTCATATCACCCCACCCACTGTGTTATTAACCTCAGATCACTTCTCATATCACCCACCCACTTTGTTATTAACCTCAGACCACCCTTCTCATATCACCCCACCCACTGTGTTTTTAACCTCAGACCCATCTTCTCATATCACCCACCCACTGTGTTATTAACCTCAGACCACCTTCTCATATCACCCACCCACTGTGTTATTAACTTCAGACCGTTCTCATATCACCCACCCACTGTGTTATTAACCTCAGACCACCTTCTCATATCACCCCACCCACTGTGTTATTAACCTCAGACCACCTTCTCATATCACCCCACCCACTGTGTTATTAACCTCAGACCACCTTCTCATATCACCCACCCACTGTGTATTAACCTCAGACCACCTTCTCATATCATCCACCCCACTGTGTTATTAACCTCAGAACCACCTTCTCATATCACCCACCCCACTGTGTTATTAACCTCAGACCACCTTCTCATATCACCCCCACTGTTATTAACCTCAGACCACCTTCTCATATCATCCACCCACTGTGGTGTTAACTTCAGACCACCTACTCATATCACCCACCCACTGTGTTGTTAACCTCAGCCCACCTTCTCATATCATCCACCCACTGTGTTATTAACCTCAGACCACCTTCTCATATCATCCACCCACTGTGTTATTAACCTCAGACCACCTTCTCATATCATCCACCCACTGTGTTATTAACCTCAGACCACCTTCTCATATCATCCACCCACTGAGTTATTAACCTCAGACCACCTTCTCATATTATCCACCCACTCGGAGGAGACAGTGTAGTCCCATTCAAGCTTCTTACTGTCTCTCTCTCTGGTCTCCTCCCATATAACTGTATTTATTCAGCAGTAACAAGGGGGAGGGGTTACACAGAGAGGAGGAGTCTTTTAGAAGAGGGGAGGGGTCACACAGAGAGGTGGAGTCTTTTAGAAGTAAAGCAGGGGAGGGGTCAGGCAGAGAGGCGGAGTCTACTGCATTGATTGAGGTTCCTCTTACTGGAACAGATCTGATTCTCTGAACTCCTCAGTTGTGATTCCAGAACTTTCAGAACTACTCGGACCCGGACGTGTTGCCTACACGCTTTTAACCCACAGTGGAGTCTGAGCAGGCGCGGAGGTGAAGGGGTTAACAGGGTCTTCGGTTGTTTCACTGACGCCAACCTGAACTGAAGCGTGACACCAGTTTCTGAACTTTCCCCGTCCAGAGGAGTGGAGCAGGAGCGTCCCTGTGAGGTAACAGGAGGACGTTAATCGGAGGAACTAGTTTAGACTGAGCTGAATGTCAGGTGAAGGAGGTGAAGGAGGTGAAGGGAGTAAAGGAGGTGAAGGGAGTAAAGGAGGTGAAGGAGGTGAAGGTTAACACGGCGCGCTGTAGTGAGTTTAGTGCGTCAGTGTTTTATCAGCTACATCTACTACATACACTCTCAACTCAAGACAATCAGCACCTCCACTCAACCTTCCACCTCAGAGGAGAACCATGACCTCCACAGTGAGGTCAGCCTTTCAGAGACAGCTATGAGTGTGTTTACGTCCGGGCTGTGTAAACACACTCATACATCAACACACCAATACACCAACACACTCATACACCAACACACTCATACATCAACACACCAATACACCAACACACTCATACATCAACACACCAATACACCAACACACTCATACACCAACACACTCATACATCAACACACCAATACACCAATACACTCATACATCAACACACCAATACACCAACACACTCATACATCAACACACTCATACACCAACACACTCATACACCAACACACTCATACATCAACACACCAATACACCAACACACTCATACATCAACACACCATACACCAACACACTCATACATCAACACACTCATACACCAACACACTCATACACCAACACACTCATACATCAACACACTCATACATCAACACACTCATACACCAACACACTCATACATCAACACACCAATACACCAACACACTCATACATCAACACACCAATACACCAATACACTCATACATCAACACACTCATACACCAACACACTCATACATCAACACACCAATACACCATACACCAATACACCAACACACTCATACATCAACACACTCATACACCAACACACTCATACATCAACACACTCATACACCAACACACTCATACATCAACACACTCATACATCAACACACTCATACATCAACACACTCATACACCAACACACTCATACATCAACACACTCATACATCAACACACTCATACACCAACACACTCATACATCAACACACTCATACATCAACACACTCATACACCAACACACTCATACATCAACACACCAATACACCAATACACTCATACATCAACACACTCATACACCAACACACTCATACATCAACACACTCATACATCAACACACTCATACACCAACACACTCATACACCAACACACTCATACATCAACACACTCATACATCAACACACTCATACATCAACACACTCATACACCAACACACTCATACATCAACACACTCATACACCAACACACTCATACATCAACACACCAATACACCAATACACTCATACACCAACACACTCATACATCAACACACTCATACACCAACACACTCATACATCAACACACTCATACACCAACACACTCATACATCAACACACCAATACACCAACACACTCATACATCAACACACTCATACACCAACACACTCATACATCAACACACCATACACCAACACACTCATACATCAACACACCAATACACCAACACACTCATACATCAACACACCAATACACCAACACACTCATACACCAACACACTCATACATCAACACACTAATACACCAACACACTCATACATCAACACACCAATACACCAACACACTCATACACCAACACACTCATACATCAACACACCAATACACTCATACATCAACACACCAATACACCAACACACTCATACATCAACACACTCATACACCAACACACTCATACATCAACACACCAATACACCAACACACCAATACACCAACACACTCATACACCAACACACTCATACATCAACACACCAATACACCAACACACTCATACACCAACACACTCATACATCAACACACCAATACACCAACACACTCATACATCAACACACTCATACACCAACACACTCATACATCAACACACCAATACACCAACACACTCATACATCAACACACTCATACACCAACACACTCATACATCAACACACCAATACACCATACACCAACACACCAATACACCAATACACTCATACATCAACACACCAATACACCAACACACCATACACCAACACACTCATACACCAACACACTCATACATCAACACACCAATACACCAACACACTCATACATCAACACACCAATACACCAACACACTCATACATCAACACACCAATACACCAACACACCATACACCATACACCAACACACCAATACACTCATACATCAACACACCAATACACCAACACACTCATACACCAACACACTCATACATCAACACACCAATACACCAATACACCAACACACTCATACACCAACACACTCATACATCAACACACCAATACACCATACACCAACACACCAATACACCAACACACTCATACACCAACACACTCATACACCAACACACCAATACACCAACACACTCATACACCAACACACCATACATCAACACACTCATACACCAACAAACCATACACCAAAACACCAATACACCAACACACCAATACACCAATACACCAACACACCAACACACCATACACCAACACACCAATACACTCATACATCAACACACCAATACACCAACACACCATACACCAACACACTCATACACCAACACACTCATACATCAACACACCAATACACCAACACACCATACACCAACACACCATACATCAACACACCAATACACCAACACACTCATACATCAACACACCAATACACCAACACACCATACACCATACACCAACACACCAATACACTCATACATCAACACACCAATACACCAACACACTCATACACCAACACACTCATACATCAACACACCAATACACCAATACACCAACACACTCATACATCAACACACCAATACACCAACACACCAATACACCAACACACCAATACACCAACACACTCATACACCAACACATCATACATCAACACACTCATACACCAACACACCAATACACCAACACACCAATACACCAACACACCAATACACCAACACACCAATACACCAACACACCATACACCATACACCAACACACCAATACACCAACACACTCATACACCAACACACCATACATCAACACACTCATACACCAACACACCATACATCAACACACCAATACACCAACACACTCCTACATCAACACACCAATACACCAACACACCATACACCAACACACTCATACACCAACACACTCATACATCAACACACCAATACACCAACACACCAACACACCATACACCATACACCAACACACCAATACACTCATACATCAACACACCAATACACCAACACACCATACACCATACACCAACACACCAATACACTCATACATCAACACACCAATACACCAACACACTCATACACCAACACACTCATACATCAACACACCAATACACCAATACACCAACACACTCATACACCAACACACTCATACATCAACACACCAATACACCAACACACCAATACACCATACACCAACACACCAATACACCAACACACTCATACACCAACACACCAATACACCAACACACTCATACACCAACACACCATACATCAACACACTCATACACCAACACACCATACACCAACGCACCAATACACCAACACAGCAATACACCAACACACCAATACACCAACACACCATACACCAACACACCAATACACCAACACACCCATACACCAACACACTCATACACCAACAAACTCATACATCAACACACCATACACCAACACACCATACACCAACACACCAATACACCAACACACCAATACACCAACACACTCATACATCAACACACTCATACATCAACACACTCATACACTAACACACCATACACCAACACACTCATACACCAACACACTCATACATCAACACACTCATACACCAACACACCCATACATCAACACACTCATACATCAACACACTCATACACCAACACACTCATACACCAACACACTCATACACCAACACACTCATACACCAACACACCATAAACCAACACACTCATACACCAACACACCATACATCAATACACTCATACACCAACACACCATACATCAACACACCAATACACCAAAACACTCCTACATCAACACACCAATACACCAACACACCATACACCAACACACTCATGCACCAACACACTCATACATCAACACACTCATACACCAACACACCATACACCAACACACCAATACACCAAAACACTCCTACATCAACACACCAATACACCAACACACCATACACCAACACACTCATGCACCAACACACTCATACATCAACACACTCATACACCAACACACCATACACCAACACACCAATACACCAACACACTCATACATCAACACACTCATACACCAACACACCACACATCAACACACTCATACACAACCCACCATACACCAACACACCAATACACCAAACACCCACTACACCAACACAACTCATACACTCAACACACTCATACACCAACACACTCACTACACACACACATAATACACCCACACCAATCCACACCAACACACATACCATCAACACACCCTACACAACCACCAATCACACCCCCACTACACCAACACACCATACATCAACCACCCCAACACCAACACACTCATACATCAACACCCAATACACCAACACACACTATACAACACACTCCTACACCCCCCCACATCAAACACCAACCACACCATAAACAACACACTCCATACACCAACACCCCATACATCAACTACCCTCATACAACAAAACACCATACATCAACACACAATACACCAACACACTCCTACATCAACACACCATACACAACACACTCATACACCAACACACCAATACACAACACACTCATACATCAACACACCACTACACCAACCACACCAACACCATACACCAACACACCAATACACCCACACACTCATACACCAACACACCATACACCAACACACCAATCCACCCAAACCACACCAATACACCAAACACCCATACACCATACACCATACACCAACACATCAACACACTCATACACCAACACAACAATACACCAACACACCAATACATCAACACACCATACACCAACACACTCATACACCAACACACCAATACACCAACACACTCATACATCAACACACCAATACACCAACACACCATACACCATACACCAACACACCAATACATCAACACACTCATACACCAACACACCATACACCAACACACCAATACACCAACACACCAATACATCAACACACCAATACACTAACACACCAATACACCAACACACTCATACACCAACACACCATACATCAACACACCAATACACCATACACCATACACCAACACACTCATACATCAACACACCAATACACCAACACACCAATACATCAACACACCAATACACCAACACACCAATACACCAACACACTCATACACCAACACACCATACATCAACACACTCATACACCAACACACCATACACCAACACACTCATACACCAACACACTCATACATCAACACACCAATACACCAACACACTCATACATCAACACACTCATACACCAACACACTGTTACATACTTCATGATGAATGGACCAATAGAAATGTTCCAACATCGCTTGGAAAAAAATCTGGTTCCATTGATTTACATTGAAAGTGAAGGTTTTTGTTCTCTCCTGTAAAGTTACTGTTTTGAAGATACTAATTCTGTTTTGCTAAATTTTGGAGAAACTATGTAAAAAAATCTAGTTTACTGTAAACTTTGACAGCTCTCGAAAATTAAGAACACGGCGTGTGAGCTGCTGAAAGTGGTTTGAAATTAACTCAAAATGTATGTAAGAATTTATTTAGAATAAAAAATAACTGAATAAAAAGGTACTAGTTTAGGTTGGACCCACACCAGGAAATCTGTACTGCTCCAACACGTTTAACAGACTAGTTGGTTAGTCTGTGTCCAGGCCAGTTGGACTGAGTCCAGTTAGTTTGACTAGTTGGTTAGTCTGTGTCCAGGCCAGAGTTGTACTTAAAGGTTAATAAGTTATTGTGTATTGATAGTTATTAATGTGTCTACAGAGAGTAACTGGTTATAAGAGAGTTATAAACGTTATTAGAGATTATAAATAGTAGTTTCTGGTCAGGTTAGCTATTTGAATGTACTTTCTGAGTAAAATAAGTGATTTTGTGAGATGAATCTTCAGGAGAAGCTCTGAGAGCAGCGCTATCAGCAGATTAAAGGCTTCAGTGGACTTGGTAGATCATTAAACAGGTTTTAATCAAAGCAGCGTTTCCGTCAGAACTTTTTTATTCCAGACACCAAAACATCATCACCGTCACACACTCACACCACCTGAGAGGCTGTCGGCATTTTCAGGTCGAGTTCAAAGTGAAACGGTGAGTTCAGACCGTGTACCGACTTTACTAGCCAAACAAAACAAAACAAAGTGAGTGGGTTCACAACACAACACAACCAAACCAAACCAAACTAAACTAAACCAAACTAAACTACACTAAACCAAACTACACTAAACCAAACCAAACCAAAAGAAAAAACCAAACCAAACTAAACTAAACCAAACTACACTAAACCAAACCAAACCAAACTAAACCAAACTAAACTACACTAAACCAAACCAAACCAAACTAAACCAAACTAAACTACACTAAACCAAACCAAACCAAACCAAACTACACTAAACCAAACCAAACCAAACCACACTAAACCAAACTACACTAAACCAAACCAAACCAAAAGAAAAAACCAAACCAAACTAAACTAAACCAAACTACACTAAACCAAACCAAACCAAACTAAACTACACTAAACCAAACCAAACCAAACTAAACCAAACCAAACTACACTAAACCAAACCAAACCAAACCAAACTACACTAAACCAAACCAAACCAAACTACACTAAACCAAACCAAACTACACTAAACTAAACCAAACTACACTAAACCAAACTACACTAAACCAAACTAAACCAAACTAAACTAAACCAAACCAAACTACACTAAACCAAACCAAACCAAACTACACTAAACCAAACCAAACCAAACCAAACTACACTAAACCAAACCAAACTAAACTAAACCAAACCAAACTACACTAAACCAAACCAAACCAAACTACACTAAACCAAACCAAACCAAACTACACTAAACTAAACCAAACTACACTAAACCAAACTACACTAAAGCAAACTACACTAAAGCAAACTACACTAAACCAAACTACACTAAACCAAACCAAACTACACTAAACCAAACCAAACCAAACTACACTAAACCAAATCAAACCAAACTACACTAAACTGAACCAAACTACACTAAACCAAACCAAACTAAACCAAACCAAACCAAACCAAACTACACTAAACTAAACCAAACTACACTAAACTAAACCAAACCAAACCACACTAAACTAAACCAAACCAAACCACACTAAACTAAACCAAACCAAACCACACTAAACTAAACCAAACCAAACTACACTAAACCAAACTAAACCAAACTACACTAAACCAAACCAAACCACACTACACTAAACTACACTAAACTAAACCAAACCAAACTACACTAAACTAAACTAAACTAAACTAAACCAAACCAAACTACACTAAACCAAACTACACTAAACCAAACCAAAAGAAAAAACCAAACCAAACTAAACTAAACCAAACTACACTAAACCAAACCAAACCAAACTAAACCAAACTAAACTACACTAAACCAAACCAAACCAAACTAAACCAAACTAAACTACACTAAACCAAACCAAACCAAACTACACTAAACCAAACTACACTAAACCAAACCAAACCACACTAAACCAAACCAAACTACACTAAACTAAACCAAACCAAACTACACTAAACCAAACCAAACCAAACTACACTAAACCAAACCAAACCAAACTACACTAAACTAAACCAAACTACACTAAACCAAACTACACTAAAGCAAACTACACTAAACCAAACTACACTAAACCAAACCAAACCAAACTACACTAAACCAAATCAAACCAAATACATAAACTGAACCAAACTACACTAAACCAACACCAAACTAAACCAAACAAACCAAACTACACTAAACTAAACCAAACTACACTAAACTAAACCAAACCACACTAAACTAAACCAAACCAAACCACACTAAACTAAACCAAACCAAACCAAACTAAACTAAACCAAACCAAACTACACTAAACCAAACTAAACCAAACTACACTAAACCAAACCAAACCACACTACACTAAACTACACTAAACTACACTAAACCAAACTAAACTAAACTAAACCAAACCAAACTACACTAAACTAAACTAAACCAAACCAAACCAAACCAAACCAAACCAAACTAAACCAAACCAAACCAAACCAAACTAAACCAAACTAAACCAAACTAAACTAAACTAAACTAAACTAAACTAAACCAAACCAAACTAAACTAAACCAAACTAAACCAAACTACACTAAACTAAACCAAACTACACTAAACCAAACTACACTAAACCAAACTAAACTACACTAAACCAAACTAAACTAAACCAAACTAAACTAAACTAAACTAAACCAAACTAAACTACACTAAACCACACTAAACCAAACTAAACTAATCCAAACTAAACTAAACTAAACCAAACTACACTAAACTAAACTAAACCAAACTAAACCAAACTACACTAAACCAAACTACACTAAACTAAACCAAACCAAACAAAACTACACTAAACCAAACTAAACCAAACCAAACCAAACTACACTAAACCAAACCAAACTAAACTGCACTAAACTACACTAAACCAAACTAAACTAAACCAAACCAAACTAAACCAAACTAAACTACACTAAACTAAACCAAACCAAACTACACTAAACCAAACTAAACCAAACCAAACCAAACTACACTAAACCAAACCAAACTAAACTACACTAAACCAAACCAAACCACACTAAACCAAACCAAACTACACTAACCAAACCAAACCAAACCACACTAAATCAAACCAAACCAAACTAAACTACACTAAACCAAACCAAACTACACTAAACCAAACCAAACTAAACCAAACCAAACCAAACCAAACCAAACTAAACTACACTAAACCAAACCAAACCAAACTACACTAAACCAAACCAAACTACACTAAACCAAACCAAACTCAACCAAACTAAACCAAACCAAACCAAACTACACTAAACCAAACCAAACTAAACCAAACCAAACTAAACTAAACCAAACTACACTAAACCAAACTAAACCAAACCAAACCAAACTAAACCAAACCAAACTAAACTAAACCAAACTACACTAAACCAAACCAAACCAAACCAAACTACACTAAACCAAACCAAACTACACTAAACCAAACCAAACCAAACCAAACTACACTAAACCAAACCAAACTAAACCAAACTAAACCAAACCAAACCAAACTACACTAAACCAAACCAAACTAAACCAAACCAAACCAAACTACACTAAACCAAACCAAACTAAACCAAACTACACTAAACCAAACCAAACTAAACCAAACTAAACCAAACCAAACCAAACTACACTAAACCAAACCAAACTAAACCAAACCAAACCAAACTAAACCAAACTAAACCAAACCAAACCAAACTAAACCAAACTAAACCAAACCAAACCAAACCAAACTAAACCAAACCAAACCAAACTAAACCAAACTAAACCAAACCAAACTAAACCAAACTAAACCAAACCAAACCAAACCAAACTAAACCAAACCAAACTAAACCAAACCAAACTAAACCAAACCAAACCAAACTAAACCAAACTAAACCAAACCAAACCAAACTAAACCAAACTAAACCAAACCAAACCAAACTAAACCAAACTAAACCAAACTAAACCAAACTAAACCAAACTAAACCAAACTAAACCAAACCAAACCAAACCAAACCAAACCAAACTAAACTAAACCAAACTAAACCAAACCAAAAACAAAGAAAACTAAGAGCCAGAGAGGTGCCACTTACTGGTGGGGCTATTTTAGCTGCGCAAATTAATTTATAATATATATCAGAAAAACACGCATCTCCACCTGATCTTTATTTTCCTATCATTTAAACACGAGAGCTGTCAATCACACCGTCAGGAACTTCCTTAATACTACAGACTTCAATAGAAGCCCAATCCAGAGATAGATCTTTACTGATCATAGAAAATCAATATCTCCACATTTAACCCATCCGTACAGTAACACACTCACATACACACACACTCGTGAACATTAGTGTTACACGCATATATATATATATATATATATATATATATAACTATATATATATATATATTAATATATATATATATATATATACACACACACTCGTGAACATTAGTGTAACACACACACACACACACACACACACACACACACACACACTAGTAAACAGACACACTAGTGGGTAGTGAAACACTCACATACAGACACACGGTAGTGAACAAACAATAGGGGCAGTGAAAAACCCACATACACACACACACTAGTAAACAGACACACTAGTGGGTAGTGAAACACTCACATATACACACACACACTAGTGAACAAACACAATAGGGGCAGTGAAATATATACATACACACACTAGTGAACAGATACACTAGGGGGCAATGAAACATACAACACTCACATATACACATACACTAGGGAACAGTGAAACACTCACACACACTAGTGAGCAGCCCTACCACCGTACCCGGGGAGCAGTCAGGGGTTAGGTGCTCAGGGGCACTACAGTCGTGTTCTATTGGTTCATGGTATCGAATCAGCAACCTTCTGTTAACGAGGCTGGTTCACTAACCTCCAGCTCACCACAGAGTGACCAGCTAAAGTTTACTGAATGAAAGTCAGTTTATATCAGATCAGATCTTTTCAACTTTCATCCAGTTTAACAGCATCAGTAGTGAATTCAGACGCTGCTGATTAAAAAAACTCTTCATTAAAAACTGTGATAAACGCTGACGAGTCAGAAACGTGAACGCTCACTGTCAGCGAAGCTCTGATCTCAGTACGGGCACTACAGAGCAGCTCAGGTCTTCTCTTTGATGTTCAAGTAACAAAGAAAAACAGGTTACACTGAAGCACGTATACAATCAGATCATGTTCAACTTATAGCTCTTGGTGTGTATGTGTGTGTGTGTGTATATGTGTGTATGTGTGTGTGTGTAGGTGTGTGTGTATGTGTATGTGTAGGTGTGTATGTGTGTGTGTAGGTGTGTGTGTGTGTAGGTGTGTGTGTGTATGTGTTTGTGTGTAGGTGTGTGTGTAGGTGTGTGTGTGTGTGTGTGTGTGTGTGTGTATGTGTATGTGTGTGGTGTGTAGTGTGTGTGTGTAGTGTGTGTGTGTGTGTGTGTGTGTATGTGTATGTGTGTGTGTGTATGTATGTGTATGTGTAGGTGTGTGTGTGTGTATGTGTGTGTGTATGTAGGTGTGTGTGTATGTGTGTGTGTGTGTGTGTGTGTATGTGTAGGTGTGTGTATGTGTTTGTGTGTAGGTGTGTGTGTATGTAGGTGTGTGTAGGTGTGTGTGTGTATGTGTGTGTGTGTGTGTATGTGTGTGTGTGTGTGTATGTGTGTGTGTGTGTATGTGTAGGTGTGTGTATGTGTGTGTGTGTATGTGTTTGTGTGTAGGTGTGTGTGTATGTAGGTGTGTTTGTAGGTGTGTGTAGGTGTGTGTGTGTGTGTATGTGTGTGTGTGTGTGTGTGTGTAGGTGTGTGTGTAGGTGTGTGTGTGTGTGTGTGTGTGTGTGTGTTATCTGATCAGTGTAGTGAGTTAGCTCAGTTCACTTTAGCAGAACTGGGAATCTGGCGTGTGACTGGCTTTTGTTGTTAAACGCTGACTCACAGAGTGAACTGCAGGGAGTGAAACGTAAGAAGTGTTAATATCTGACGAGGTTTCAGTGAAAGCAGACGTTTAGTACTCACTCCAGATTTCCTGAAACATCTCCATGACGACCTGGGGTCACCTGAGAACCAACCAGACACAGGAACACAAATATAAACACCGTATTTACTACAGTGAACCTACACACTTACACAGTTTATATGAATGTTGATGGTAATAAAAAAAAAAAAAAAAATAATAATCTGGAAATAATACGTTTTCTTTGAGGACTATTTTGTTTACGGGTTTACTGACACTGAATAATTAATATTACATACTAAATAAATACATAAATAACATAGCAAACAATATAACATAATAATTCATAGTGGACTCCAAACAGTTAATAGTAAATAAACAGTAAATATATTGCGGCTGTGTAAACACACTGAACTGGTGTTCCATTGAAAGTGAAGGTTTTGTTCTCTCCTGTAAAGTCACCGTTTTGGAGAAACTCGTTTTTCTTTGGACAGCAACGACATTTTGATCAATTTTGCAGAAACAATGTACAGAAATCCAGTTTATTGTAAACTTTTTCGACAGCTATACATATGAATTCATTGATATCAGACACAGAATCAGTGATAGCGGATACTAAATCATTAAACAGATACAAAACAATTCATAGTGGATTCTGAATAATTACAGTAATTACTGAATAATTACATTCATAACTCAGACAGCCTGCGGGGTAGAAGAGAATTAAACTTGTTTATAATTAGCGCAGTACTGACTCTACCTCTCTGACGGCGTGGAGTCGTGTGTCGCGTGTTTATGTAGCGTCACCAAAAAAAAAAAAATCAACAACCAGCAAAAATAATCACTGCTGCCAAAATAAACATACCATAGCGACAGGGTTACACCCCATCGACAACAGATCCAACACTAATTTATTATTATTATTATTAATAATAATATATATTACACAGTGATGGGCAAACGTCTTAATCACATATACCACAGTTTAAACAGTTTATTTTATATGGCTGTATCTTGTATTGTATTGTGTTGTTTGTAAAGTTGTTTGTAAAGTTGTTTGTAAAGCGTCTGAGTTCTTGAAAAGCACT
>CM038710.1:48509341-48532008 GCA_021613375.1 Megaleporinus macrocephalus | reverse complement strand
TCAGATTCAGATTCAGATTCAGATTCAGATTCTTTCTGAGGGGAATAAAAGAGTCAAATGAGAGAAACAGATAATGTAATGCAGAAGAATCTACAGAACACCGCGGCTAAGCTAAAGCCAAGCAAAGAGTTCACCAAGCATAAATTAAATTGATCTGGTCATTTTAGGACTCCGCCCACATCAGTGTCCAGACCCGGCACCTCTCCACAGTCCCAGCGGAGGCCTTTTTCCAAGAGTGAGCGCTGAGAGTCATTCGGGAGGGCCGTGAGAGGAGCACCCCACCCTTAGTGAGACACACACACACTGGGTTCACGAGGGGAAAGCCTGAGCAGCTTCCGTCTCACTTCTTCTCGTCTGAAGGTGCCGCGAGCGTCAGAGCGTCAGATCCATGCCCGTTCGGTCCTGCGGAGCAAAACACACGGATTCACCAGCACACGCGGGGTTAATCACACAGTTTAAAGGAAAACTTATATATTAATTATAAAGGAACTGTTTTCATTGCAGAAAGAAAATTATTAATATGTAAACAATGCAAGATGCACATTTTAAAGTGAATCCATGGTGGAGGGATACATGCAGCGCGCTGGGAGTCAAAATAGTCCCAAAAAGAACATTTATTTCAGAATGTTTCAGGACTTTTGTGAAAATATTTAAAATACTGAATTAAACATTCATTAAAGGGCCCATTTACCAACATCAGAGATTCCCAGGAGGTCACTGGCCTCATCATTTCATAGATCAAATGAAACAGAAACAAATGAAATACATGTAAACAAATAGAATAAATATATATAAATATAAATATATATATATATATATGTAGCTCATTAAACACTAAACTCCAGAACATAACTCAAACCAAACATCAAGTGACTCATACTCAGAGATAAAGAGGGGACTCTGATTCAGAATCAAACAGACGCTCACTAGTGTTCACCAAAGTTTAGTTTGAAGATATGACTGATTCAGAATCACTTCAGCAAGAGAGCCATTTGTAAAGGTGACTCATTTAGAAAAAAGATTCATTTATGAATGAATCGTTGGTCCGTTTAGAGAGTCACTGAGGCGACCGATGGAAGAAACTGATTCGTTTGTGGAGAAAGTGGTTCATTTCTGCAGGTGACTCAGATTCAGTTACAGTCTGAACAGAAGAGAAACGGAGCTGCAGCATCATTCGTTTTATTTACGTTCTCCTCTCTCACACACACACTACATACACTACACACACTACACACACTATCAGCATCTCCAGAACCAGATCCGGAGCAGAGTTAAAGCTTCTTATCTGAATCGGACTGCTCCTATCAACCTCCAGCTCCAGAACGAGGAAGTGAACCTCTCTGTTCTCCTTCACTTCTCTAAACCTGGAGAGCAGCTGCTCTGCACCGCAGCTCGTCTGGTCTCCAACTCTGTGGATGTGTGTTTATACATAAACGTGTTTATTTGTGTGACATCACAAACACAGAGAAGCTGATTCGGACCATATACGGGCTGAACCTGCTGAAGAGCCAACAAGATGTTTAGAAACTCCATGCAGCTCCGCATCACAGGCCTGAACACTACTGCAGCTGCTGAGCGGTTGTGATTGTGTGATTGTGTATGTGTGGGTGTGTTTGTGTGAAGCGTACTTTATCCGTGTGTGTGTCGGTGGGTGTAGGCGGGACGAGGGGGTCCTGAGACTCCTTCAGCATGGCCTCTCCAAAACTCGCCAGCGAGGAAGGAGAAGAAGTTTCTGATCTCCACCAGAACAGCAGGAGAACCACCAGCAGAACACAGAGAACAACTACAGCAGGACAAACACACAGACATAATGATGATACTAACAACAACAACAACAACAACAATAATAATAATAATAACAATAATAATAATAATAATAATAATAGAAGTGGGTAATATTAAGGCGGTCCCTAACTCAGCCATACAGCAGTACATAGAGAAGAACATTAATAATATTAATAATAATAATAATAATAATAATAATAACAAAAATAATAATAATAATAATAATAGAAGTGGGTAATATTAAGGCGGCCCCTAACTCAGCCATACAGCAGTACATAGAGAAGAACATTAATAATAATAATAATAATTATAAGAAGAAGAAGAAGAAGAAGAAGAAGAAGAAGAATAATAATAGTGGGTAATATTAAGGTGGTCCCTAATTACACCTTGTTAATAACGAGTGTGATTATATTCTCTCTGACGTAATTACACCTTGTAACAAGTGTGATTATATTCTCTCTGACGTAATTACACCTTGTTAATAACGAGTGTGATTATATTCTCTCTGACGTAATTACACCTTGTTAATAACGAGTGTGATTATATTCGTGAGCAGTTTTTCCCCCTGGATGTGTTTATTGTAAGTTAATCTGCACCTCATAATGCAGGACTAGTAATAACTCCTTACAAATCTAGTAGCGCTCTATTGTAATCAGCATGTAATTACATGATAATAAATATGCTATTACAACCACCAACAAACATTCATGTAATTACACGAGCCAAACAACGAAAGAGACACGTGTGTAATTACGTAAGCTGTACTGCTGGAACCCGTCTTTATGAGTGGCTACATCACTCCTAATTTTAACATGTGTTATTAATGTGTTATTACACACTAGATGTGAACCACACTAGTAAAACTAATTGACAGACACTCAGAGCCAGGACGGCTCTCCCAGCGAGAGGACGGCTCTCCCAGCGCGAGGACGGCTCTCCCAGCGCGAGGACGGCTCTCCCAGCGCGAGGACGGCTCTCCCAGCGCGAGGACAGCTCCCCCAGCGCGAGGACAGCTCTCCCAGCGCGAGGACAGCTCCCCCAGCGCGAGGACGGCTCTCCCAGCGCGAGGACGGCTCCCCCAGCGCGAGGACAGCTCCCCCAGCGCGAGGACGGCTCTCCCAGCGCGAGGACAGCTCCCCCAGCGCGAGGACGGCTCTCCCAGCGCGAGGACGGCTCTCCCAGCGCGAGGACAGCTCTCCCAGCGTGAGGACGGCTCTCCCAGCGCGGGGAAAGCTCTCCCAGCGCGAGGACGGCTCTCCCAGCGCGAGGACGGCTCCCCCAGCGCGAGGACGGCTCTCCCAGCGCGAGGACGGCTCTCCCAGCGCGAGGACAGCTCTCCCAGCGCGAGGACGGCTCTCCCAGCGCGAGGACGGCTCTCCCAGCGCGAGGACGGCTCCCCCAGCGCGAGGACGGCTCTCCCAGCGCGAGGACGGCTCTCCCAGCGCGAGGACAGCTCTCCCAGCGCGAGGACGGCTCTCCCAGCGCGAGGACGGCTCTCCCAGCGCGAGGACAGCTCTCCCAGCGCGAGGACAGCTCTCCCAGCGCGAGGACGGCTCTCCCAGCGCGAGGACGGCTCTCCCAGCGCGAGGACGGCTCTCCCAGCGCGAGGACGGCTCTCCCAGCGCGAGGACAGCCTCAGGGCTCTTCAGTGAACTGCGGCGTGTGATCTTCCTGAGGCTCTGACTCGTACGGGATTAACTGTAAACACAGAGGATCTGGAAGAGCAGCTCTGAAGACTCTGTGGGGGGACGCTGGTTTTCAGGCCGGTTTCTGGGGGGGGTGGAAACACCACCTCTAGAAGGTTTGAAGTAAACGTTCCTCAGTGGAGAGGCACTGCAGCATTTTAATTACATTTAATTTAATTTATTGTAATTTATTTATTTATTATATTAGTAATTTATTCAGCTGCGTAGTTACATTTACTGCTAAAATGATTTGATTCACAAAGAAAACAAATCAGCGCATTAATGCCGCTGTGCCCCGCCCACTGGTACACGGTGATGTCACCCAAAAAAGAAGTCGTGGAAAAGATGGAAGACGCTAACTGATTAGCTAACGCTAATATTCATAAAAACTCTAGATTTTAAAAAATCATTTTAAACTGAAAAAGCCCGACCAATCACAGCAGCACAAACCAATAAACTAACCAATCAGAGAGAGGATCCAGGGGGAGGCGGAATCAGCTCCCACAGTGTCAGGCTTAGTGGAGGACAACACCGTATCTGAGAGAGGAGAGAAACAAACAAACAAACAAACAAGTAAATATATATATATAATATAATTCTATATGTAAACAGTCTGAAAGGTGGTCGGGGTGCGACTGTGGAGGAACATCAATTTAACAGATCATCTTAAAGCTGGTCTTCACTTTATTAATAAAACTGTATCACTTCATCCAGACGAGCCAATCACAGCCAGTCTCACAGGAAGTCCCTCCATCTGAGAGGACAATCAACTCGTTCATCGGCGGGCAGCCCTGTCCACAGTGCCCGGGGGGCAGTTAGGGGTCTTGTTTAGAGAACTTCAGTCCTGTCTGTCTGTCTGTCTCTCTCTGTCTCTGTCTGTCTGTCTCTCTCTGTCTGTCTGTCTCCCTCTGTCTGTCTCCCTCCCTCTCTTTCTGTCTGTCTGTCTGTCTCCCTCTGTCTCTCTCCCTCTGTCTGTCTGTCTGTCTGTCTCTCTCTGTCTGTCTGTCTCCCTCTCTCTCTTTCTGTCTCTCTCTCTGTCTCTCTCCCTCTGTCTAACTCTGTCTGTCTGTCTCCCTCTCTCTCTTTCTGTCTCTCTTTCTGTCTCTCTTTCTCCTGTCCGTCTCTGATGTGATTACTGTGATGGAATACTGAGCTGCTTCTTCTTGCAGCTGCTGAAGGTCTAGAGTTGTTGACGTGGAGCTGTAAGGTGTTCCTCAGTTCTGGTGAGAGGGTCTCGTACCCACCGCTCCACAGTTACACAGAGATACAGCCGGCGTTCCGGACCCGGAGTGGGAATACCAGTTTTAAGATGAAATCACAAAATGTTGCATTAAGACACTGCATTACTGAGTTCATGAGCCGTTTCTATTACAGTACTGAGAAACCAGTACATTACTGGGTTTTAGGATCAGATAATCTGCTAGAAGACTCTGTCAGGCTCAGTTCAGTCCTAGATACGGCCACATTCCAGCTAGAGTCTGGCAGCCTTCCAGCCGGAATCACTGCCACGAGGCTCTTACTGAAGGCTGGGTGGTGCTCCGCCGCGACCAGCCCTACTTAAACAACACAATGAAAAGGTCACACTCAATCGTTTTCTCCTCTGTAATGAACTTCTGATCTGATTCAGATCTCAAACTGTGCTGATCTCAGCCGCAGTGCTGACTGGTGGTGTTTGAACTGTGCGCTGCCTTTGAAACTGCAGACCACATGGTATCGTAAACAATACGTGTTGGACGGTCAGGAAACTTCTCTGCTAATTTAGAAAGCACTCAGTCTCTTCTGGGAAAGTCTCACAAGCATATTCCTTGTGGCGTTCCACAGGGTTCCATCCAAGGCCACCTTCTGTTCTCTGTGTATACGCATACCGCCACCCAGTCAGCGAGAGAGATTTCCATAGCTATACAGACAACACCCAGCTTTACGCACCAGTTGGACCAGACAGCATTACTCAACGCATCGTTACTCAACACTCTGACAACTGGAGAAACAGAAGCTTCCTCAAATTTAGAGAAACTAGAATTCACTTGCAGCCAAGACCAAATTTGTGAGACACCAAGTTGAATCCATGGAGAGGAATCTGGGAGTGAGCTTATAGTGGTCCAACATACTGGAGACTAGAGGTGTGCGATATGGCCCGACTATAATATCACGATATTTCATGATATCTTTGCGATAACGATACTCTTAGCAATAGAACTAAACATTGAATTTAAAAAAATATGATTTGAAGAACATCTGGAAAAGGAGAAAGAAGTTCTTAGATAAGGCAAGAGAGCTGCTGAGGATGATACGGGCTTCCTGTTCGCCTGAGGCATCGTTTAGGGTGAAACTGGAAAATCTGGACGCTGAGCGAGAAGACCAAAGCACCAGCATGAAACTCCTTCATCTGAGAGAGGAGGTACAGCAGGTTCTACAAAACCCAGAGAAACTCATCCATACGTTTATCTCCAGCAGGTTGGACGACTGTGAAAACACTCCCTCAGCTTGTGTGGCTCCCAGTTTTCTCCCAGTTTTGGTCCCAGCTAAAGTAGACCAGCCTGATATTGATAGATTAACTGATACTGATATATCAGTCCAGCCTTACTGGTATGCAAAGCTGGGCGTCGCCTGCATAGCTATGGAAACCTCTGTCTCATTGGCTGGGTGGCAATATACATATACAGGGAGAACAAAAGAGGGCCTATGATGGAACCCTTTGGAACACCATAAGGAATATCATGGTCTTAGACACCAGGAGTGGTTAAGTACTTTCTATCAGTTAAAGGATGATTAAAGATATTTATCAGTTTTCTGTTTATCAATATCATGTGATCTACAGTTCCAGTTTTTAGGCTACGATCTTTAGCATAACGGCTAGTCTTCTGGGAGAAGTTACCATAGCTCCTCAGTAAAATCTGCCTCTATATATATCATTGCTGTCCAAAGATAAAAACATTTGTCTCCACTTTTGGACAATGTTTATTGTTCTAAATCATTTGAACACGACAGCTGCCGTTTACATTGTGTGAGAATTTCACAAATGGACCAATAGAAATGCTCCAAAATAGCTTGGAAAAAATTCTGGTCTCATTGACTTTAATTGAAAGTAAACTAGTGTGTTCAGGATGCACTAAAACACTTCCTTTTAGAAGGTAAAGGTTTGTCTGCCTCACCGCTGGATAATAATAATAATGATATATAATAATAATAATTTATAATGTGTCTTTATGTGATCCAACCTGCAGGAGATAACAGCATGAACAAGCTTCTCCACTTCAGAAGGTGATGGAAAGGACCGGAGTCTAGCAACGCTTCTAAAATGACTGCTTTAGAAATGTTCTGGATATGGTTGTCGAAATTTAGGTGACTATCAAAAGTAACACCCAGATTTTGAACCTGAGAAGAAGGAAGTATCTGCACACCATCTACATCAAGATTAACATGAGTGATCTTCAGCAGAGTAGGCCGTCCGCCAACTAACCTCAGCTTCAGAGCAGTTCAACTGGAGAACATTCTGTTGCATCTAAGCTTTTATTTATTTCAGAGAGACAGTCTGAGATGAACCGCATTGCACGTGTCATATCATACTCAGTACTTCAGTAGATTTGAGCGTCGTCAGAATAAAGATTAAAGCTCAGGCCGTGTTTCTGTAGTATACGCCCAAGAGGTAACATATAAATGCTAAAAAGAAAAGGACCAAGAATGGAACCTTGAGGAACCCCCTGAGTATCAGCAGACGCAAGAAGATCATTAACCACTCTTACTACTGGAGTAGTTCCAGAAGTTCATACTGTGAAAGATCTGAAGTTCTTGAAGTTGGATCGACACATGTTCTAGGACCTTGACTAAAAATGAAAGCAGCTGATGGTAAGATAGCTCATCAGCTGCACATCCCATTTATTTATATATATATATATATATATATATATATATATATTTTTTTTTTTTTTTTTTTCCCCAAAAATGTTCACCTATTTATTCATATGTGTGTTGTTTGTTTGTTTGTTTTTTTTGGTTATTGATTATTAAGTTATTTACTGTAGTGTTTGAATGAGTTGTTTCCAGACTGGGTCTGAACTGGTATGTCTGATGGGTTCTGAAAGGGGTTCTAGATTTTTCCACTGGATGATGTTAATGTTAGTTTTTGTTTTCCAGTTCATGAGGATGATGTTCTTGGCGATGACTAGCGACATCAAGAGTATTCTTTAGTTCTCCGTTGTTGTGTTAGTTGTATTAGTTGTATTAGTGTTAGTGTTTGATGAGTCTCCTAACAGGCAGAGTGATGGTGTTGGGTGGATATGAGTGGTTAGGGCTCGAGATAGGAGGGTGATAACATCTTGCTAGAACTGGTTACCGGGTGTACACTAGGGGTGTGTCATATCGTATCGTACACAATAATATCACCAACGTTTCTGAATATGGTGAACGATATTATACCCTGAAATATCACCCCATATCACCAATCACTGATTATCACACCAGGTACTACTTTTACTGTTTTTAGTAAAATAAAAATTCACACTTTTCTCATTTCCCATCATATATCTACTAGAAACAGACTTTATCTCCAGTATCATTCACTTTACTTCAGACCTGGATATATGGAGATATCTGGAGTGCATTATTTAGTATCCTGACATTCTGGATCATTGACTTCTGTTACAATTTGATAAATTCTTGTATTTTTTAATATCTCAGTTAGGGGTGTGCCATATCATATCATATGTAATAATAAAATTTAATTTTCATTTTGTTGTAGTAGTGTATTCTTGAAATATATATTTTTTAATTCAATGTTTTGTCATATCACCAAGAGTATCGTTATCAGAAAAATACCATGAAATATCGTGATATTACTGTAGGGCCAGATCACCCACCACTAGTGTACAGTACCAGATAGCATGGATATAATGATCAGCTGTGTTTTGGGTGCAGTGTGTACATATGGGTGAGCTTGTGAATCTCATTTTATACATTGTGTGTGTGGTGTAGTGCACTCTGTGGATGATTTTATACTGATTGAGCTGCACGTTAGTGTTTCTGACCACGTGGTGATTATTGTTACACACATGAATCCAGAAATGGACATTGAGAGTTAATGATAAATCTTTTTCCCGTTGTTTACAGGGTATGGTAATAGTGAGATTTGAGATATTATTTTATATATTTTGGATAATAATAAATTCTGAGAGTGGTGTAGGCAGGTCTAATGTAGTTGGGTTGATGTTTGAACAGATGAGTGATCTTAACTGGTGGTTTTGTAAGAACTGAGTTCTCCCAGTGCTGTAACGAGGATAACCGCAGCTCAGTGCCAGCAGTGAGAGAAGAGCTAACGGTTTTAGTAATAAGAGGACTAGAAGCTCTGTTTTAAAAGATCAGCAGGAATACAAGAGGACACAAGTAGTGGTACACATCGAGGAGAGGAGTATGGAAGAGCTTGAGCAGGTAAAGAGTCTTTTAGGATCAACTGAGCTGTCGCCAACGAAGCCCTTGCAGAATTACAAATCCCACCAGTTCTGAGAGAACCAAGTACCATAGACAGACTGGTTTAAAAGAAATCAGACGTTCTTTAAGTGGGGCAAACGTATCCAACGTGCGGACAAGTTCACTGCTGTAAGCACCAACAGAGAGAAGCGTTCATAATCTATATCTTTATAACGTCTATAGTTGATCACTCCTGCTACTGCTCCAGGAGAACAGGTGATATTTACAATATCAGAAATAAGTTTACGATCAGAAACACTCATACAGGTTCCCTCAAGTCTGACCTCAGCAGTCAGGAGCGCTGCAGGATGAGCATCGAGTGACTGCACAATCCTGGAGCGCTGTGCTATCGCTAACTGGGTGAACGCAACTCGGACATACTCAGACACTTAGATACTCAACACTTAGACAGACTGATTAGATAAACCGAGTATAGTATGACTGACAAGCTCACTACAGAGCGTGTTTGTTTTATGCGTGTATGGCAATATATACACCTGGTCTAACAGGTACTTAAGACTGTTAGTGATGTATTGGCTGATATGGATCCGCCAAACTGGCCTAACAGGTACGTAAAGCTGGGTGTCGCCTGCACAGCTGCAGACATATAGAGAGAACAGAAGAGAGCCTAGAACGGAACCCTGCAGAACACCATTAGGAACATCAGACTTTTTAGACTTAGCAGTAGTGATCAAGTTCCATCAGTTTAATAAGCATAACAGCAGTTTCTCTGACCGGCCAACACCTTTCAGTTTCTGTTCACGGATAACTCCGACTCCGACACTAACACTAACTCCGACTCCGACTCCGACTCCGACACTAACTCCAACTCCAACTCCAACTCCAACTCCAACTCCAACTCCAACTCCAACTCCAACTCCAACTCCAACTCCAACTCCAACTCAGACGTGAGGTTGTTCTACACAAACAGCAGCAGGAATGAACGAAACGATGAACATAAATACCCAAACAGTGATTTAAGCACCTGCGCACACGCCTACAGTAACAGACAGGTGGGTGTCCGGCGTACACATAGGTGAGTGTTTGCATCACATTTACATATAACAACATTTCTCTTTGAATACGAATTTACATGTACTTTCTAACCAGCGGCCCAGTCACAGCAGGTGCTTCAGCGAGGAGACGGCTGGCGGGAACCTAAAGGTCAGGACTGTGTTTCTGTACGTCAGCGCATTCCACAGCAGGGCAACTCCAGAAAAACTGGAAAACTGCTGAACTGTTTCTTCAAGACACTCAGTAAACACCCACACTGTGAGGTCAGCAAACTGAACAGAGGACGCGAGCCGGGCTTCCTACCCGTTTAAAGTTTGAGAAGAGAATGAGATCTCCAGTAGGACGTGGGTCACATGGGCAGCTCATAACAGGTGACCGCAGGTAAGAAGCAGGAGGTATGTAGGAAATTAAACATGGGAATTTTACACAGTCCAGCTTCCACACACATCATACCACATACACAGAACCTCACATACACACACACACACACACACTCACATATATATACACAAACACCCACACCCGCACTCACACACACACATTATATATATATATATAAATACACACACACACACATACACAAACACACCCACCCACACACACACATACATACATACATACATACACACACACATACACAACCCACTCACTGACAACACCATCTTGCTCTGAATATCTGTAACTCTGGACTGAGCCTGAGATCCTATAATTAAATATAATAATTACTTTAATTCACATAGAGATACTTCCTGTACATAATCAATATAATCTATATATCATATAATCTAAACAATCTACAGATCATATTATCTATTTAATCTTAATATCATATAATCTAAACAATCTACATATATAATCTATATAACCTTAATATCATATAATCTATACAATCTATATATAATATAAGATAAACAATCTATATATCATATAATCTATACACTATATATCATATAATCTATATATCATATAATCTACATATCAGATTATATTGTGTATGTTGACTTTGTATCATATAGTTCTGGAGTGTGTTGTGTAGTGCCGCTGTGGATTGGTATGTGGCTGAAATTACAATAAAGCTTCTTGAATATTTTTTCAAACGTTTTTTTTCTTCTGGTCACACGTCACACATTGTTTACTCTCGTCACACTTATTGTTTCTGTAAACATTGTATTTTCCACACATTTTATTAAATGTACAGAAAAATAACTTGGTGTCTGAAGACCGTGTGTGTAATTCAGATTTTTTTAATACACATTTTTCCTGTAAGCGTCTGTTATTGGTTCTGAAACAGATCACGCTCATGCTGACGGGACGTTACATTAAGGGAAACTCCACCCTTTAAAAAAAGCCTGCATAATCAAACAGTTCAGTTATAAACAGAGTCGTTTAGTGTGAGGCTCTCTGTTCTAGATACAGTCAGATCTGTTCACAGTGGAGGTGAAGGTAACCAGACGTCCACCTCTAAAAGCTGTTCTAGATACAGTCAGATCTGTTCATAGTGGAGGTGAAGGTAACCAGACGTCCACCTCTAAAAGCTGTTCTAGATACAGTCAGATCTGTTCATAGTGGAGGTGAAGGTAACCAGACGTCCACCTCTAAAAGCTGTTCTAGATACAGTCAGATCTGTTCATAGTGGAGGTGAAGGTAACCAGACGTCCACCTCTAAAAGCTGTTCTAGATACAGTCAGATCTGTTCATAGTGGAGGTGAAGGTAACCAGACGTCCACCTCTAGAAGCTCCTCACAGAAAGTTCTTACAGTAGATGTTATAAATACACTGTCTGATTCTGAGACACTGTTTATGATAGTTTAGAGAAGATCTCAGTCTTAAACTCCATTCATGGTGGAGGGATACATGCAGGACGCTGTGAGGTTCAAATAGTCCCCAAAGAAAACCTAGTATTTTCAGATCTTCCACATTTTACCATCAACCTTCCAGTAGGATGTGGGTCACATGGTCGTATCAGAACAGGCGGCTGCTGATAAGAAGCAGGAGGTATGTAGGAAATTAAACACGGAAATCTCAGTGACTTATATCCAGTAAATGAACACTGATTGTGTAGAAGTGTTTCTATACACAACGTGTAGCTTATTTACACTCAGAACCTCCAATTACTCCCATAATTCCTCCATAGCAGAGTATGAGAAACATAAACAGAGAGATTTTGGTGTGAAACAGTTCAGAAGATGTTTACAGTGGTGGTGGTGGTGGTGGTGGTGTTTACAGTGGTGGTGGTGGTGGTGGTGTTTACAGTGGTGGTGGTGTTGATCATGCGGGTGGGTACTCACCTGAGGGCTGGAGGAGGGGGTGGTAGATGAGCAGTCCTGCAGGTGAGCGTGTCCCAGCGTTCTGAGTCACTCTCAGTGACCTCCCAGTATGTTTATCCGCACTGCAGATAGAGCCGGTCAGCCGGTCACTCCAGTACACACGGCCCTACACCAACACACAACACACACTCTCAGAGATCTGAATCTGATACCTGCACTACTGAAACTCCTCATATCTACTCACTTCAGCTGATTAACCTCGTTATCAGACTGTTGTACACGTACTCTGTACATACTGTAAATAAATGCAGACTAGTCATATAATCAGTTTAGTTCATACAGGGTTTATAATTAGTGGTAACTTTGTATTCATAATACTTTATAAATACTATTTAAATGATATACTGTATATCACATTACTTTACACATACGAGGAACCACAGTTAGTGATTACACAAGTAACACACTGAACAGACCAACGAGCACACAGACACGCCCATCTTTTATCTATCGAACATGGACGCCATCTTTAAAGCCACCATATTAGATCAAGTTTGTCCAATGAAAAAGTGGTGGTGTAGCAGATCAAAGATCAGAACTGATCAGAAATGAATTGATGTAATCAGATAAGCAGTACTTTTACACTATTATTAAATATTAAATAGTATTAATAGAGTAAGTAGTGCTTTTACACTTTATTATTAAATATTAAACAGTATTAATGGAGTAAGTAGTACTTTTACACTTTATTATTAAATATTATTCAGTATTAATAGAGTAAGTAGTACTTTTACACTTTATTATTAAATATTAATCAGTATTAATAGAGTAAGTAGTACTTTTACACTTTATTATTAAATATTAATCAGTATTAATAGAGTAAGTAGAGCTTTTACACTTTATTATTAAATATTAATCAGTATTAATAAAGTAGTGTTTTTACACTTTATTATTAAATATTAAATAGTATTAATAGAGTAAGTAGTGCTTTTACACTTTATGAAATATTAATCAGTATTAATAGAGTAAGTAGTGCTTTTACACTATTATTAAATATTAATCAGTATTAATAGAGTAAGTAGTTCTTTTACACTTTATTATTAAATATTAATCAGTATTAATAGAGTAAGTAATACCTTTACACTATTATTAAATATTAGTCAGTATTAAAAGAGTAAGTAGTGCTTTTACACTTTATTATTAAATATTAAACAGTATGAATAGAGTAAGTAATACCTTTACACTATTATTAAATATTAATCAGTATTAATAGAGTAAGTAGTTCTTTTACACTTTATTATTAAATATTAATCAGTATTAATAGAGTAAGTAATACCTTTACACTATTATTAAATATTAATCAGTATTAATAGAGTAAGTAGAGCTTTTACACTTTATTATTAAACATTAATCAGTATTAATAGAGTAAGTAGTGCTTTTACACTATTATTAAATATTAATCAGTATTAATAGAGTAAGTAGTTCTTTTACACTTTATTATTAAATATTAATCAGTATTAATAGAGTAAGTAATACCTTTACACTATTATTAAATATTAATCAGTATTAATAGAGTAAGTAGAGCTTTTACACTTTATTATTAAACATTAATCAGTATTAATAGAGTAAGTAGTGCTTTTACACTTTATTATTAAATATTAATCAGTATTAAGAGAGTAAGTAGTGCTTTTACACTTTATTATTAAATATTAATCAGTATTAATAGAGTAAGTAGTGTTTTTACACTATTATTAAATATTAAATAGTATTAATAGAGTAAGCAGTGCTTTTACACTATTATTAAATATTAAATAGTATTAATAGAGTAAGTAGTGCTTTTACACTTTATTATTAAATATTAAACAGTATTAATAGAGTAAGTAGAGCTTTTACACTTTATTATTAAATATTAAACAGTATTAGAATAAGTAGAGCTTTTACACTTTATTATTAAATATTAATCAGTATTAAAAGAGTAAGTAGTGTTTTTACACTATTATTAAATATTAAATAGTATTAATAGAGTAAGTAGTGCTATTACACTATTATTAAATATTAAATAGTATTAATAGAGTAAGCAGTGCTTTTACACTATTATTAAATATTAAATAGTATTAATAGAGTAAGTAGTGCTTTTACACTTTATTATTAAATATTAAACAGTATTAATAGAGTAAGTAGAGCTTTTACACTTTATTATTAAATATTAATCAGTATTAATAGAGTAAGTAGTGCTTTTACACTCTTATTAAATATTAAACAGTATTAATTGAGTAAGTAGTACTTTTACACTTTATTATTAAATATTAAACAGTATTAATAGAGTAAGTAGTACTTTTACACTTTATTATTAAATATTAATCAGTATTAATAGAGTAAGTAGAGCTTTTACACTTTATTATTAAATATTAAATAGTATTAATAGAGTAGTGTTTTTACACTTTATTATTAAATATTAATCAGTATTAATAGAGTAAGTAGTGCTTTTACACTTTATTATTAAATATTAATCAGTATTAATAGAGTAAGTGGAGCTTTTACACTTTATTATTAAATATTAATCAGTATTAATAGAGTAAGTAGAGCTTTTACACTTTATTATTAAATATTAAACAGTATTAATAGAGTAAGTAGAGCTTTTACACTTTATTATTAAATATTAAACAGTATTAATAGAGTAAGTAGTGCTTTTACACTTTATTATTACATATTAATCAGTATTAATAGAGTAATTAGTGCTTTTACACTTTATTATTAAATATTAAACAGTATTAATAGAGTAAGTGGAGCTTTTACACTTTATTATTAAATATTAATCAGTATTAATAGAGTAAGTAGAGCTTTTACACTTTATTATTAAATATTAATCAGTATTAATAGAGTAAGTAGTGCTTTTACACTATTATTAAATATTAAACAGTATTAATAGAGTAAGTAGAGCTTTTACACTTTATTATTAAATATTAATCAGTATTAATAGAGTAAGTAGAGCTTTTACACTTTATTATTAAATATTAAACAGTATTAATAGAGTAAGTAGAGCTTTTACACTTTATTATTAAATATTAATCAGTATTAATAGAGTAAGTAGTGTTTTTCATACGTCAGTGTGTTTATTTAACTCTTTCCAAGCTTCTCCTAAACAACCCAGTATTATTATCAGTTCTGATCTAATACCTGCTTTGACTGCTCAGTACTTCATTAAGATAAATCAAGATTTGCTGCTGAAGGAACTGAACACATTCATACAATGTCTGGGGCGTCCAGGAGAAATCTGGAACCTAACTTTGTTCTTCAAACTGGATCAAGATCTGATCTACTTCTCTCACAATAACATATTCATGTTACTTTGTATTGTATGTCTGATTATTTACATCTGTTTTAATCAGATCTGCTCTTCTTACTGGTGATCAGACACTTATTGATCAGATAAACACTTTTACACTATCAGCTCAGGGCAGATCACATCCAATGATCTGCTCTGCTGGTGTTTGGCTCGTTCCTGTGATGTGGAGGAACCAAACCTGTTGGTTATGGATGATGTGAGGACGGACTCTATGTTTGCTCTGTGGAACCGGATCATCAGGGTCTGCAGTGGGTCTGCTCTAGTGGTCTCAGGAAGAACTTTTTTCGCTGTGCTTTCATGTTCCTCTTACACTTCACCGGAACTCCAGCATCAGCTCTGCTGCGTTTGTGGTTTGACCAGGAGATTAAATCAAATTTGTTTGTGTAGCGCTTTTAACAACTGATGTCATCACAAAGCAGCTTTACAGGAATTTAGTGATGGAAAAGTTCAATAGAGCACAAATAAATAAATAAATAAATAAATAAATAAATAAAAACACTGGCGCTCCGGCCAGCGTTCAGACTTGTTTGGTAATCAGAGAAATTCAGACAGTTGATTCTTGTCAGCAGGTGAGCACTCTTGGTGTCCTCCTGGAATAAATACTCCACTCCTGCTCACTCCACACTAACAGGTACAGGTTATCTGTTTTACATGGTAACGAGCATGACATCGAGGGGGCTGACGAGAAACACCCCTGTCTAAGAGCCCCCGCTACACTAACCACCTCACAGTAATTATACAAAGCCGTCTCTCAGACCACACTGAATTCACCAGGTTAAACAAGGAAACTGACTTTACTCAGACCAGCTAGTGAATACACCAGAGATTAAATATACCATAGAACATAGACGTGTGTTTATTTAAATAAAAAATATATAAATAGATAATACATAAAAAAATATAAATAAATAAATAAATAAACAAATACACAGACACTCATAAACAGAACAACAACCAGGCCTTAATGGAATAAGACAAAACAAATAGACTGAGTGAGTGAGTGAGTGACTGGGTGAGTGACTGACTGGGTGAGAGAGTCAGTGCCTGAATATGTAACTGGCTCATTGCGTGACCAACTGGCTGACTGTCCACTCTATTAGACACTCCTACTACTTGCTGGTCCACCTTGTAGATGTAAAGTCAGAGACAGTAGCTCATCTGCTGCTGCACAGTTTGTGTTCCTCTAGTCCTTCATCAGTGGACACAGGACGCCGCCCACAGGACACTGCTGTCCGGATAGTTTTGGTTGGTGGACGATTCTCAGTCCAGCAGTGACACTGAGGTGTTTAAACTGTGTGGCTGGTAACACTTGTAAGAATTATTATTGTGTAATGACTAAATTATTAGGACAGGTTGTTAAAAAAATCACTAAAAGTATCATATTTATTAGATTTTGTGTTAAAAATCACTAAAAGTATCAGATTTATTAGATTTTGTGTTAAAAATCACTAAAAGTATCAGATTTATTAGATTTTGTGTTAAAAATCACTAAAAGTATCAGATTTATTAGATTTTGTGTTAAAAATCACTAAAAGTATCAGATTTATTAGATTTTGTGTAAAATCCGCTGCACGTTGGTCTCCATTGTTGTATCTACTGACGTGATCAGCGGGTAGTGACGTCAAATGGTTGCAGTAACCGGCCGTCACGCTCGAGCACAGCTAGCTACTAAACATGCTACTGTTCAGTCTTTACAGTTTGAACTAGAACTCAACATTTCTGACATCAGCGGTGACATCACACACCACGTTAGTGTAAATGGTGAACAGAGAGGGTGGAGGAGAGAGTGACACAGTGCTGGAGTTGTTGTGAAGCTGTGTGTTGGTGTTGATGGAGAAGGAGAGTGTCTGTTAAAGGAGCTCCGCTTTCTAGCAGGAAACATTCACACTCAGTAAACAGCTACATACACTGAACGGGAGTGTCTCTGAGCTTCACACTCCTTTATTAGTGAAGTAGTATGTTCACTACTAAGACTGTACTTTCACCTTCAGGATCCACAAACGAGGAGAAGCAGCTGACGCTAACGCTAAACGTTCTCAGGAGAGAATCCAGCGCATGTTCACGTTCACGGTTCTTCTCGCGGTTCTCCATAATCTGGAGCTTCTGGACTTCCTGTGTGGAGAAACTGTGACACTGCATTGTGTTTTAGTCTAAACTTAAAACCAACAGCCTCCGTCAAGTCTCTCACCAGTGGTGGTCTACTGAACCACTCCAACTCATCCAGACTGAAGTGAGGAGAGCAGAGCGGGGGTCTTTGGGTAGCTGTGTTGGTCCACACGCTGCTTCACTAACTATTCTCCTTGTTTATGTTTGTGAAGCTGTTTAGACTAATATCAGTCTTCACACTGCCTTTCACTGAAACTACATCAACAACACAATGTACATGGTTTTCTTTAAGCTAGATTAGTAACTAACACTCACTCCTTCACACCACAGTCTCCATGTTACATATTTAGAATAAAAGAGTTAATTTATTAATAAATCTGATGCTTTTAGTGATTTTTACAACATATTAATAATTTATTACATCATAATCCTTACAAGTGTTACCAGCCGGGGTTCCCTTTAAGATAAAAACACAAACAGAAGGTCCCCAAACAAAATCCTTCTGATCTTCAGCCTTTTAAAAAAAGAGGAGCAGGATTATTTGCAAGGAACTGAAAAACACCTACGTCTCACTGAGTTCTAATAAGACAGGTATGCACTTCCTACTTTACCTGCTCATAATTCAAATACCTGAGACGCCTGTACGACAATCGCTACGTAGCTGATGGCCGGCGGCAAAAACAGGCTTTTCTAGTCTACTGACCTTCAGCCCCCGGCCCCCTGGTGGACCACGGTAGGACTGCTAGGGGGACCATATGTGCTAAAGTCAAGTGATGCTTAACAGCCCTGATGCTGAAAACTGACGTGGAGAAGACGAGAAGGCGGAGATGTTCTACTAGACTGGCTAACAGAATTAAGCTACCACCTCCTTATACTCACTCACACACACTGTCCAGCTGATCAGCTCCACTGACCACTCAGGAGCTCGCTGTGAGACAGTGGACACACAGCTTTACAGACTATGGAGCCTCCAAAGGAGCTGAGAACCACCCTCACTCTGGCCCTGGTCTGATCGTGCTCCAGCGAGTCTCAGATGAACAGACAGCATTGTTACCTACAGAACAGGTGAAACCTGCTTCTTTATCCCTGACTGCTTTTTGATGTGTCCACCTGGTGTACATGGAAACGGTAACAATGGCACCACAATAAAACGAGTGTTGTTTTAAGGTGGTTGCCGGTCAAACGTCAGGTCAGCGCACAGTAACACCAGCTCTCCTGCACAACTGCTGATGTTTAGACTCTTTAGCAACCATTCATTCACCAACACACTCACTTTCATATCAGGGATCCTTTGTGTCTGCACAATGACCTCCACCTCCCTGTTTCCACCTCCCTGTTCCTCCACCTCCTTATATCTCCACTGTATCAGCTCCACTGACCATACAGGAGCTCCACTCACTGTCCACTGTATCAGCTCCACTGACCATACAGGACCTCCACTCACTGTCCACTGTATCAGCTCCACTGACCATACAGGACCTCCACTCACTGTCCACTGTATCAGCTCCACTGACCATACAGGACCTCCACTCACTGTCCACTGTATCAGCTCCACTGACCATACAGGACCTCCACTCACTGTCCACTGTATCAGCTCCACTGACCATACAGGACCTCCACTCACCGTCCACTGTATCAGCTCCACTGACAATACAGGACCACCACTCACTGTCCACTGTATCAGCTCCACTGACCATACAGGACCTCCACTCACTGTCCACTGTATCAGCTCCACTGACCATACAGGACCTCCACTCACTGTCCACTGTATCAGCTCCACTGACCATACAGGACCTCCACTCACTGTCCACTGTATCAGCTCCACTGACCATACAGGACCTCCACTCACTGTCCACTGTATCAGCTCCACTGACCATACAGGACCTCCACTCACTGTCCACTGTATCAGCTCCACTGACCATACAGGACCTCCACTCACCGTCCACTGTATCAGCTCCACTGACCATACAGGACCTCCACTCACCGTCCACTGTATCAGCTCCACTGACCATACAGGACCTCCACTCACTGTCCACTGTATCAGCTCCACTGACCATACAGGACCTCCACTCACTGTCCACTGTATCAGCTCCGCTGACCATACAGGACCTCCACTCATTGTCCACTGTATCAGCTCCACTGACCATACAGGACCTCCACTCACTGTCCACTGTATCAGCTCCACTGACCATACAGGACCTCCACTCACTGTCCACTGTATCAGCTCCACTGACCATACAGGACCTCCACTCACTGTCCACTGTATCAGCTCCACTGACCATACAGGACCTCCACTCACTGACTGTAGTTCATCTGATTCTCTGTATACTTTATTACTCTGTTCTTTAATAATCAGGACCCCCACAGGACCACCACAGAGCAGATACTATTAGGGAGGTGGGTCAGCACTGCAGTGACTCTGACTCTGACGTGGAACTATTTTACTTTTATATTATTTCTAATCTCTTATTATCTTTTTATCTAAAGTTCTTACTAATTAAATCTTAACCTTTATCTTTTTTTTAGTATTATTATTATTATTATTATTTCTATTTTTATATTCACTGTTATTTTTTTATTTTCGTTTCATGTGTACTAGCTACTTTCTTCTCAGTTGTTTTAATATATGACGCTTAAATTTTGTTTTTATTTTCTTTGTCAATCCCTGTTCATGTAAATGCTCGGCTACATTGAAAATGAGGTTTGCCCTCAAATGTACTCGATTGACTGATTGGTTGAACTCGAGTGACCTCCAATTCTTAATACACAGGGTTTAATATGATGTCCCTTTGCAGCTGTAACAGCTTCAGCTCTTCTGGGAAGTCTCTCCACACGGTTTAGGAGAGTGTTTATGGGAAAGTTGGACCGTTCTTCCAGAAGACCATCTGTGAGGTCAGACACTGATGTTGGACGAGAAGGTCTGGCTCACAGTCTCCGTTCTAATTCATCCCAAAGGTGTTCTATCAGGTGGAGGTCAGGACTCTGTGCAGGCCAGTCAAGTTCTTCCACACCAAACTCCTCCTCCATGTCTTTATGGAGCTGCTCTGTGAACTGGTGGGCAGTCATTTTGGAACAGAACGGGGTCGTCCCCAAACTGTCCCCACAAAGGTGGGAGCAGGAAATTGTCCAGAGTCTCTTCTGAAGCATTAAGAGTCCCTTTCACTGGAACTGAGGGTCCGAGCCCACCTCCTGAAAAACCACCCCACACCATAACCCCCCCTCCACCAAACGTTCCCCTGGCAACCGCCAAATCCAGACTTCGGCCATCAGATCGATCACTCCAGAGAACATGTCTCCACCGCTCTAGAGCCCTTTGGTGGCGGCTTTACACCATACCATGAAGCGCTCTACTCTCTGTTCCTGAGCTGATCTAAAGACCACATAAGGTTTGGAGGTCTGTAGTGATGGACTCTGTAGAAAGTTGGTGACCTCTGTGCACTATGGATGAGCTAAAGCAGGGAGTTCAGAAGAGATCTGGACCTGTATGGTGGTGTAGTGGTCAGTATGGTGGTGTAGTGGTTAGTATGGTGGTGTAGTGGTTAGTACGGTGGTGTAGTGGTCAGTATGGTGGTGTAGTGGTTAGTATGGTGGTGTAGTGGTCAGTATGGTGGTGTAGTGGTTAGTACGGTGGTGTAGTGGTCAGTACGGTGGTGTAGTGGTCAGTACGGTGGTGTAGTGGTTAGTACGGTGGTGTAGTGGTTAGTACGGTGGTGTAGTGGTTAGTACGGTGGTGTAGTGGTTAGTACGGTGGTGTAGTGGTTAGTACGGTGGTGTAGTGGTCAGTACGGTGGTGTAGTGGTCAGTACGGTGGTGTAGTGGTTAGTACGGTGGTGTAGTGGTTAGTACGGTGGTGTAGTGGTTAGTACGGTGGTGTAGTGGTTAGTACGGTGGTGTAGTGGTTAGTATGGTGGTGTAGTGGTTAGTATGGTGGTGTAGTGGTTAGTATGGTGGTGTAGTGGTTAGTATGGTGGTGTAGTGGTTAGTACGGTGGTGTAGTGGTTAGTACGGTGGTGTAGTGGTTAGTACGGTGGTGTAGTGGTTAGTATGGTGGTGTAGTGGTTAGTACGGTGGTGTAGTGGTTAGTATGGTGGTGTAGTGGTTAGTATGGTGGTGTAGTGGTTAGTACGGTGGTGTAGTGGTTAGTATGGTGGTGTAGTGGTTAGTATGGTGGTGTAGTGGTTAGTATGGTGGTGTAGTGGTTAGTACGGTGGTGTAGTGGTTAGTACGGTGGTGTAGTGGTCAGTACGGTGGTGTAGTGGTTAGTATGGTGGTGTAGTGGTTAGTTTGGTGGTGTAGTGGTTAGTATGGTGGTGTAGTGGTCAGTATGGTGGTGTAGTGGTTAGTATGGTGGTGTAGTGGTCAGTATGGTGGTGTAGTGGTTAGTATGGTGGTGTAGTGGTTAGTACGGTGGTGTAGTGGTCAGTATGGTGGTGTAGTGGTCAGTATGGTGGTGTAGTGGTCAGTATGGTGGTGTAGTGGTCAGCACTGTCTCCTCACAGTAAGATGATCTGGGTTGGATTCCCGGTCCGGGTGGTTCTGTGTGGAGTGTGTATGTTCTCTCTGTGTTTGAGTGGGTTCCTCCGGGTTCTCCGGTTTCCTCCCACAGTCCAAACACATGCATGTTAGGATCCTCACTCTAAACTGCCCGTAGGTGTGAGTGTGTGTTGGTCATGTGATGGACTGGTGACCTGTCCATGGTGTACCCCGCCTTCGCCTGATGATGCTGGGATTGGCTCCAGGCCCCCGTGACCCTGACTAGTGGGATAAAGAGGAAGATGATGGATGGATGTTTAATACTTTTTTTCGAGGGAAGTTTTAACTCACAGAAGACAGAACTCCTAGAACTCGTCTCCTCTCGTGGCGTGGCAGTAACTGAAATGTAATGAACATTTATACCCTCGCTGCTCAAAGAAGAACAAGCATCTTTGTTTTGGTCGGTGCGTCAGCTTTAATGAACCAATAGAAAAGCTCCAAACTGGTTCCACTGACTTACTGAAAAGA
>CM038710.1:48496841-48506841 GCA_021613375.1 Megaleporinus macrocephalus | reverse complement strand
CTTATTTACACCATCAAACATCCTCATTATTCTTTTAATGATCATTCAGTTCAGTACTCAGTTTAATAATCACTACTGACTACTGATAAACTCATTTACACCATCAAACATCCTCATTATTCTTTTAATGTTCATTCAGTTCAGTACTCAGTTTAATAATCACTACTGACTACTGATAAACTCATTTACACCATCAAACATCCTCATTATTCTTTTAATGATCATTCAGTTCAGTACTCAGTTTAATAATCACTACTGACTACTGATAAACTCATTTACACCATCAAACATCCTCATTATTCTTTTAATGATCATTCAGTTCAGTACTCAGTTTAATAATCACTACTGACTACTGATAAACTCATTTACACCATCAAACATCCTCATTATTCTTTTAATGATCATTCAGTTCAGTACTCAGTTTAATAATCACTACTGACTACTGATAAACTCATTTACACCATCAAACATCCTCATTATTCTTTTAATGATCATTCAGTTCAGTACTCAGTTTAATAATCACTACTGACTACTGATAAACTCATTTACACCATCAAACATGTACTGGGCTACAGTACAAACATGGTGGTGGTAGTTTCTGAGGATGTAATTACACTAATGTAAACATCATTTTGAACTTTATATTCTGTTACTGATAATACAGCGTAAGTCAAAAGTCTTAGGACACCGTTTTATTTCAGAGCTGAAATGGAAAATGATGTATCTGAATACCCCAGCGAGTAAGGATCAAGGGAAAGTTTTTCCAATGAACACAGATCTGAAGGTCAGTTCAGCTCCAGGTACAGCTCACTGAGCATGGTGTTCAATGTGATTGTTGTTGTAACTTTCTGTGTTGATAACATTTGAACCACAAGATATATTATAAATCTGATTACATCAATCAATTTGACAAATTGAGGTGCAATAAAGAAAAGTGTGTGAGGAGCTGGTCTGTACATCAAAGCACACTTTGAACTCCTCGAGAGAGCAGCGCGTCCACGTACCTCAAACACCGCCAGTCCAAACGGCTCGTCCAGATAACCGTTCGATTCCACCACCGTCTTCCGATACTGCCCGTCATATCTGACCCGCGAGATGGTGTGGAGTCCCGAGTCGGCCCAGTAGAGCAGCCCACGAGGAATATCTGATTACAGAGAGGACAAGAAACATCAATCAGTCAATCAAACGATCAATTATTCCGAAAAGTTAGTCTGGACGAAGTAGGACACGTACCAGCAGTCACCGCTACAGTGCAAATATATACAGACCAGACGCTTTCATACATATACATATATATATATATACATATATATATATATATATTATACACTAAAGATCATTAAAATTGCATTAAAAATCATGAAATTATTAGTAATAGTAAAATAAGTAATAGTAAATAAAACTAGTAATAGTAAAAATGCATTAAAGGGTTAAACCGATATGCTTCAATTATACAATCATACAATCTGTAAAAGAATTATATATATATATATATATATATATATATATATATATATATATATATATATATATATATATATATATATATATATGCTTTTAATAATTTCATTAATTTTTTTTAAAATGTAGACTCTGCAATGTAAATAAACTTTCTAATCCTAAGGTCACAAGGTCAAACTGCCAGTTTAAAAATGTTGCAAATACATAAAAATATTAAACCACCTTATAGGATTATATATACACACACACAGGGTCAAAAGTCTTAGGACACTCTTTTATTCAATTTACTGTGTTTATATATTAAAACACCAGCAGAACTACGCACAGTGATGTCTTCTTGGTATTGAGCACTGATTATATATTGACTATACACATTTAATATTAAAAATGAAGGAATTTTAATTGGATGTTCTAAAATATTAAAAATGAATTTGATTACTTAACTCTGAATATATTTATTAGATAGCTGAGGAATTTATGGTCGTGTGGAACTGAGTAAATTACAATAACATTATTTAATATGTCTGATGGCGTTAACATAAATTAAAAAGTATTTATGAATTGAACACATTTTAACTGAACACATTGTCTGTTTACATATCCGTTTAAAATGAAGTATTGTAAAAATTAGAAACACGTTTCTCTCTTACCTTAAAAATCAGCGATATCAAAAATGTTTATTATAAGTAAAAGTTTTGTAAATAAGCTAATAATTGGGAATATTTATGTTTGCTGTAGAAACAAACGTAAAGCATTTAAACAGAAAACTTTAGAATATGTTTGATGTATGGAAATTAAAAGTCAGGCGGTAGGGTAAGCGTGCAGGTTAACCTACAGAACGAGAGTGAGGGTTCTGACCTAAACAGATGGAGACCGGGTCGTGAATTATTGAGGAAATCAGGACTTTTCTGTCCGTTCCATCAAGACTGGACCGCTCAATCCTGGGCGAAACCCCCCCGTCTGCCCAGAACAGCAGCCTAGAGAGAAATTAATACAGAAATTAAACAACGTCAATGATTAAATATTAATTATTACATTATCCTCGTAGGTCCAGTGCTAAAGAAGTAAGACACCAAACACAGCAATAACCCTCAATAACCTTTAGATATAGAACACACACACACACACACACACAAACACACACACACACACCACTTAACCACCAAATATCAGATGTAAATAATCATAAACACAATACAAACCAAGTTACTGTATGAATGTGTTCAGTTCCTTCAGCAGCAAATCTTGATTTATCTTAATGAAGTACTGAGCAGTCAAAGCAGGTATTAGATCAGAACTGATAATAATACTGGGTTGTTTAGAAGAAGCTTGGAAAGAGTTAAATAAACACACTGACGTATGGAAAACACTACTTACTCTATTAATACTGATTAATATTTAATAATAAAGTGTAAAAGCACTACTTACTCCATTAATACTGATTAATATTTAATAATAAAGTGTAAAACACTACTTACTCTATTAATACTGATTAATATTTAATAATAAAGTGTAAAAGCACTACTTACTCTATTAATACTGATTAATATTTAATAATAAAGTGTAAAAGCTCTACTTACTCTATTAATACTGTTTAATATTTAATAATAAAGTGTAAAAGCACTACTTACTCTATTAATACTGATTAATATTTAATAATAGTGTAAAAGCTCTACTTACTCTTAATACTGATTAATATTTAATAATTAAGTGTGAAAACACTACTTACTCTATTCATACTGTTTAATATTTAATAATGAAGTGTAAAAGCACTACTTACTCTATTAATACTGTTTAATATTTAATAATAGTGTTAAAACACTACTTACTCTATTAATACTGATTAATATTTATATAATAAATATATAAATAAAGTCTTTACTGAGTAAATAATAGCTTTTTTTTCATTTTTTAAGTTTTTGACCTAATTTGAGTTGTTCTTTCTTTATATTGTGCTTATATTTAAAAGAAATACTTCAAAAGAAGTTGGAAAGTTGGAAAGAAGTTGGTTCTACTGACTTACATAAGAAGTAAAGTATGTTTTTTCCTCTGTTGTAAAGTTCTTACTTTGAAGATATAAGATTTTGTTCTGACAGCAGGAAAATACTGAATAAACATTTTCATTTTTTCAGCGTTCACTCCAAACATAACACATTTACTGAATTCAATATTCATCAAGTACTTCCTGTCATAAATAAATAAATAAATAAATAAATAAATAAATAAAACCTACACAGAAACACCAACAAGAGTTGCTAGGCACAACTAACTCTACAGTCACCTACTTCTGTACCATGACTTAACTGTAAATCGTTCTAGATATTGTTCTAGATAAATGCCTCCAATGTAAATGTAAACTTAAGAGCTTGTGTTAAAACTGTACGTGGATCAGTCATGATGGTCAGCGTGACGTACCCCAGTAGAGGCTGGACAGCGATGGCTGTCGGTCGGGTCAGTCCGGTAATCAGCGCTCGGTGTCGTTCGGTTCTGTTCAGTGAGGAGACGTGAACAGCTCGAGTGTGATTGCTGGTCCAGTACAGAAGCTCGTGCACCCAGTCCACTGCCAATCCCACAATTCCACTGGTGCCTTCAAACAGCGAGACAGGCGTCTGATCTCCATCAGCCAGAGACAACCTGGAATTACAGTTTACTCGTATTTCTACTGTTCTGAGTACATTTACTTAAGACTTACTCAATCCCACAATTCCACTGGTGTCTGTCTGGTACCTGTAACTGTGTCGGACTGGAACGTACTGGCTGTATGTTGTAGTATGTTATATTTCTGCTTTATCGTATTTCTTACGCACCGAAACAGTACGTTACCACAACATTATAACAACGTAACTGAACGGTTCTGTGGCCCCAGGTACGGTCAGCAAGCCGGGCTGAGAAAACTGGGCTTTAGTGACACATGAAAGGAATGAACTGAAGAAGTGGAGCAGGTGTGATGTAAGCTCAGGTGAAGAGCTCCTGCAATACCTGTAGACTCCTGTGCGTTCTGGGTTGCTCCAGTAGAGGGCGCTGTTTGCTATGGACGCTGCTAAAGGCCCAGGAGTTCCTGTACTGTCAGAGATCTTCCTCTGAGACAAACCCGCACTGCTCATCCAGCCGATCCCTGAACTGCTGGAGAACACCACACCTGCAGCATCACCTGCACACGATTCAGCACGCGAGAGCATCAGAATCAGAACCGCGAGAGCATCAGAATCAGAACCGCAAGAGCATCAGAATCAGAACCGCATCCACACGAAGAAGTAATAAAGAAAAACGTTTAATCAAAAGTAAATCATCTAACCATCTAACTATCCAACTGACTAACCAGACAACCATCTAACATCCAACCATCCAACTGACTAACCACACCACCATCTAACCATCCAACTGACTAACCACACAACCATCTAACCATCCAACTGACTAACCACACAACCGTCTAACCATCCAACTGACTAACCACACAACCATCTAACCATCCAACTGACTAACCACACAACCATCTAACATCCAACCATCCAACTGACTAACCACACCACCATCTAACCATCCAACTGACTAACCACACAACCATCTAACCATCCAACTGACTAACAACACAACCATCTAACCATCCAACTGACTAACCACACAACCGTCTAACCATCCAACTGACTAACCACACAACCGTCTAACCATCCAACTGACTAACCACACAACCATCTAACCATCCAACTATCCAACTGACTAACCACACAACCATCTAACCATCCTACCATCCAACTATCCAACTGACTAACCACACAACCATCTAACCATCCTACCATCCAACTATCCAACTGACTAACCACACAACCATCTAACAATCTAACCATCTAACTATCCAACTGACTAACCACACAACCATCTAACAATCTAACCATCCAACTATCCAACTGACTAACCACACAACCATCCAACTATCCAACTGACTAACCACACAACCATCTAACCATCCAACTATCCAACTGACTAACCACACAACCATCTAACCATCTAACTGACTAACCACACAACCATCTAACCATCCAATTGACTAACCACACAACCATCTAACCATCTAACCACCCAACTATCCAACTGACTAACCACACAACCATCTAACCATCCTACCATCCAACTATCCAACTGACTAACCACACAACCATCTAACAATCTAACCATCTAACTATCCAACTGACTAACCACACAACCATCTAACCATCCAACTGACTAACCACACAACCATCTAACAATCTAACCATCCAACTATCCAACTGACTAACCACACAACCATCCAACTATCCAACTGACTAACCACACAACCATCTAACCATCCAACTATCCAACTGACTAACCACACAACCATCTAACCATCTAACTGACTAACCACACAACCATCTAACCATCCAATTGACTAACCACACAACCATCTAACCATCTAACCACCCAACTATCCAACTGACTAATCACACAACCATCTAAGCAACTATCCAACTGACTAACCACACAACCATCTAACCATCCAACTATCCAACTTACTAACCACACAACCATCTAACCATCCAACTATCCAACTGACTAACCACACAACCATCTAACCATCTAACCATCCAACTGACTAACTACACAACCATCTAACCATCTAACTATCCAATTGACTAAACACACAACCATCTAACCATCCAACTGACTAAACACACAACCATCTAAACATCCAACTGACTAAACACACAACCATCTAAACATCCAACTGACTAACCACACAACCATCTAACCATCCTACCATCCAACTATCCAACTGACTAACCACACAACCATCTAACTATCCAACTGACTAACCACACAACAATCTAACTGTCTCACCACTAAACCCTCCAACTAATCAACTACCTAACCACCTAACTCTCTCACCACTTAACCCTCCAACTAATCAACTACCTAACCATCTAACTGTCTCACCACTTAACCCTCCAACTAATCAACTACCTAACCATCTAACTGTCTCACCACTTAACCCTCCAACTAACCAACTACCTAACCATCTAACTGTCTCACCACTTAACCCTCCAACTAATCAACTACCTAACCATCTAACTGTCTCACCACTTAACCCTCCAACTAATCAACTACCTAACCATCTAACTGTCTCACCACTTAACCCTCCAACTAATCAACTACCTAACCATCTGTCTCACCACTTAACCCTCCAACTAATCAATTACCTAACCACCTAACTGTCTCACCACTTAACCCTCCAACTAATCAACTACCTAACCATCTGTCTCACCACTTAACCCTCCAACTAATCAACTACCTAACCATCTGTCTCACCACTTAACCCTCCAACTAATCAACTACCTAACCACCTAACTGTCTCACCACTTAACCCTCCAACTAATCAACTACCTAACCATCTGTCTCACCACTTAACCCTCCAACTAATCAACTACCTAACCATCTGTCTCACCACTTAACCCTCCAACTAATCAACTACCTAACCATCTAACTGTCTCACCACTTAACCCTCCAACTAATCAACTACCTAACCATCTAACTGTCTCACCACTTAACCCTCCAACTAATCAACTACCTAACCATCTAACTGTCTCACCACTTAACCCTCCAACTAATCAACTACCTAACCATCTAACTGTCTCACCACTTAACCCTCCAACTAATCAACTACCTAACCATCTAACTGTCTCACCACTTAACCCTCCAACTAATCAACTACCTAACCACCTAACTGTCTCACCACTTAACCCTCCAACTAATCAACTACCTAACCATCTAACTGTCTCACCACTTAACCCTCCAACTAATCAACTACCTAACCATCTAACTGTCTCACCACTTAACCCTCCAACTAATCAACTACCTAACCATCTAACTGTCTCACCACTAAACCCTCCAACTAATCAACTACCTAACCACCTAACTGTCTCACCACTTAACCCTCCAACTAATCAACTACCTAACCACCTAACTGTCTCACCACTTAACCCTCCAACTAATCAACTACCTAACCATCTAACTGTCTCACCACTTAACCCTCCAACTAATCAACTACCTAACCATCTAACTGTCTCACCACTTAACCCTCCAACTAATCAACTACCTAACCATCTAACTCTCTCACCACTAAACCCTCCAACCCTCTAACCGCACAACCTTCTAACTCTTTCTCAAATATTTCAGATCCAGTGGACATTACCTCTTTTATCACCACATTATCTCTTCTTACAGTGATCTTTACACAACAGAGTAGTGTAAGTGTGTGTGTGTGTAGTATATATATATATATATATATATATATATATATATATATATATATATATGCATAAAAGTTTCATTTTATTATTTTTTTTATATTTTAATAAATAAACAAGGTCACCTGTCGCCAGGCACCGCCCACTCTCCAAACTCTCCGAACTCTTCAGGTACCCATCGTGACAATCACACGTGGGAGAGCCGCCAGACTGGTCACACCGCTGATCACACACGTCTGCGTCCAGACAGGGATCCGCCTCTGCGAGTCAACAAGTTCACACAAACAAATACATATGAGGACTGCGTGGATTGAATTCTGGGAAATTTGGCTGATTCTGTGGAAATAACGTTCACCTTTCTGGAAACGCCAGAATTCCAGAAAAAAAATTGACTGATCCAAAACTCAGTATTACTTATATTCATTACCAATGATAAATCAATACTTTAATCAATCAATTTAATGTAATGAATCTGAGACCGGAAGAGAAATTATTAATTCAATTATTATTCATTTATTCATTGATCTCCTCTACAGTACCCAGCTCTGCCAGCTGAGAGCGGATCTGCTATTGCTGTAGGTTTGTAGTTACAAAGCGCCACCTGGTGGTGTTTCTGTTGGGTTGCAGCCACTAACGGATCTTATTCTCTAACTCTGTAGACGTCTAGACTGGAAGGTGGTTACGCAGGCGTTCTGTAAACTAACGGAGAACGTCTACTGGGACCTAACATCTACTCATCACCTGCCGAGCGCAGGTATAAACACAACAGCTGTTTAATAATACTAATTAAGGTCATTTCAGTATCTGTACAGCTACTTTACAGTTCTTTACAGTTTAAGTGTTAAATATGATAAACAACGATCATTACATTAATACTATCATACCCAGAGTTTAGCAGTTGTTCTGTTTTGTTTACTTATGAAATCCAACTCCTGATAAACTGGCAGGTACATAAACTCTAAATCTGCATTAATTTAAATTAGTTCTACTGTCATATGAACACTGTGCAAAAGAAACATGTAAATATTTATTATTTTTTTTCTATTTCAACTAAATCTGTATCTTTTTCTCCAAAAATTACATGAAATAAAACCTCTTTTTTAAAAGCATCCATTAAAAAAACACCTCTCCTATTTTGGATGATTGTTTTTCTGTGTGCAGCAATGACATACAAAATTAGTCCTAATTGTTCAAATCTGTTGATGTTGTACGTGTAAATAAATTAATAGAGAAGAAAACACAATTACTATTTGGTATTTTTACACAACTTTTACTGTAAAACTTCTGTTTTTATTTGCCAAAAAAAATCTGCAGTATGAGAAATGAAAAGAAATTACGTTTAAAAATGTGACATCAATTTTGTTAAGGCTACATTTTATATTCATATATCGTCGCTGTATGGTGGTATAGTGTAGTGTTGGTATGGTGGTATAGTGTAGTGTTGGTATGGTGGTATAGTGTAGTGTTGGTATGGTGGTATAGTGTAGTGTTGGTATGGTGGTATAGTGTAGTGCTGGTATGGTGTAGGTATAGTGTAGTGTTGGTATGGTGGTATAGTGTAGTGTTGGTATGGTGGTATAGTGAAGTGTTGGTATGGTGGTATAGTGTAGTGTTGGTATGGTGGTATAGTGTAGTGTTGGTATGGTGGTATAGTGAAGTGTTATTATGGTGGTATAGTGTAGTGTTGGTATGGTGGTATAGTGTAGTGTTGGTATGGTGGTATAGTGTAGTGTTGGTATGGTGGTATAGTGTAGTGCTGGTATGGTGGTATAGTGTAGTGTTGGTATGGTGGTATAGTGTAGTGTTGGTATGGTGGTATAGTGAAGTGTTGGTATGGTGGTATAGTGTAGTGTTGGTATGGTGGTATAGTGTAGTGTTGGTATGGTGTTATAGTGTAGTGTTGGTATGGTGGTATAGTGTAGTGTCTGGTATGGTGGTATAGTGTAGTGTTGTATGGTGGTATAGTGTAGTGTTGGTATGGTGGTATAGTGTAGTGTTGGTATGGTGGTATAGTGAGTGTTGGTATGGTGGTATAGTGTAGTGTTGGTATGGTGGTATAGTGTAGTGTTGGTATGGTGGTATAGTGTAGTGTTGGTATGGTGGTATAGTGTTAGTGTTGGAATGTGGTATGGTGAAATAGTGTAGTGGTGTATGGGTGGTATGGTGGTAGTAGTGGTATGGTGGTATTGTGTTGTGTTGAGTGTTGTGTGGTATAGTGTAGTGTTGGTATGGTGGTATAGTGGAGTGTTGGTATGGTGGTATAGTGTAGTGTTGTA
>CM038710.1:48474341-48491841 GCA_021613375.1 Megaleporinus macrocephalus | reverse complement strand
CTGTGAAAAAAATATTTGTAGAGATTAATGTGGACTAAGCGAAAAAAGGAAAATTGTTTTGATTAATTGACTATCGAAAAAAATGAAATGGTTAGATTATTTGACTAATCGTGAAAAAATTAAATGTTTGTTAATTGTTTAGAGTTAGATTATTTGACTAATCGTGAAAAAATAAATTGTTAGATTAATTGACTAATCAAAAAAAGGAAATTGTTAGATTGACTAATCGAAAAAAAGGAAATTGTTAGATTAATTGACTAATCGAAAAAAGGAAATGGTTAGATTAATTGACTAATCGTGAAAAAATAAATTGTTAGATTAATTGACTAACTGTGAAAAAATAAATTGTTAGATTAATTGACTAATCGAAAAAAGGAAATTGTTTGATTAATTGACTAATCGAAAAAGGAAATGGGTTAGATTAATTGACTAATCGTGAAAAAATAAATTGTTTGATTAATTGACTAATCGAAAAAATGAAATGGTTAGATTATTTGACTAATCGTGAAAAAATAAATTGTTAGATTAATTGACTAATCGAGGGAAATTGTTACACTTCTCCTCACACCACACCACATGCAACACTTCTCCTCACACCACAACACCACAGCACTTTCCTGCACACGTCTCCGCACACCACACCCACAGCACTTCTCCTCACACACAGCACTTCTCCTCACCAAGCCACACCACTTCCCTCACACCACAGCACATCTCCTCACCCACACAACTTCACCTCACACACCACAGCACTTCTCCTCAAACCACAGCACTTCCCCTCACACCACTCACTTCTCCTCACAACCACAAACGTCTCCTCAACAAAGCACGCTCCTTCACAACCACGCACTTCTCCCTCACACCCACAAGCACTTCTGCCTCCACACCACAGAACTTCTCCTCACACCACACAACAGCACGCTCCTCACACCACAGCAACGTCTCCTCACACCACAGCACTTCTCCTCACACCACAGCAACAGCACTTCACCGCACACCACAGCAACACACTTCGCCTCAACACCACAGCACTTTCTCCTCACTCCACAGCACACACTTCTCCTCCACACCACACCACATGCACTTCGCCTCTACACCACAGCACTTCTCCTCACACCACACATCAGCCACTTCTCCTGCACACCACAGCACTTCTCCTCACGCACACACTCTCCTCACAACCACAGCACTGCTCCGCACACCACAGCACGTCTCCTCACACCACAGCACAGCACTTCTCCTCACACCACTCCACAGCACTTCTCCTCCACACCACACCACAGCACTTCTCCTCACACTCACGCGGCGTGCTCCCACAGCTCACGGCTCTCATCCGCACACCCACCTCAAGCACAGCACTTCTCCTCACACCACAGCACAGCACTTCTCCTCACACCACAGCGCACACGCACCACTCTCTCCCTCACACACACACAGCACTTCGTCCTCACACCACAGCACAGCACTTCTCCTCACACCACACCACAGCACTTCTCCTCACACCACAGCACTTCTCCTCACACCACAGCACAGCACCTACACCACAGCACTTCTCCTCACACACGCAACTTCTCCTCACACCACAGCCAGCACTTCTCCTCACACCACACACTTTCCTCACACTCACACTTCTCTCCTAACAGCACTGCACTCTCCTCCCACCACAACTTCTCCTCACACCACAACACAGCACTTCTCCTCACACCACACACAGCACTTCTCCTCACACCACACACCACAGCCACTTTACTCCTCACACCACAGCACTTCATCCTCATCTACCCACAAGCACTTCTCACTCACACCACACCACAGCACTCTCCTCACACCTACACCACACATTCTTCCTCAACACCACACCACAGCTACTTCTCACCATCACACAGCTCTTCTCGCTCACACCACAGCACTGCTCCCCTCACACCACAGCACTTCTCCTCACACCACAGCACATCTCCTCCTCACACAGCACTCCTCACATCACACCACAGCACTCTCACCACAGCACGCACAGCACTTCTCCTCACACCACGCACAGCACTTCTCCTCACACCACACCACGCACTTCTCGCTCACACCTCAGCACATCTCCTCTCACCTCAGCACTTCTCCTCACACCACACCACAGCAACTTCTACCTCACACCCCACACCACAGCACTTATCCTCACACATCACCACTGCACTCCTCCTCAACACCACAGCACTTCTCCTCTCCACACTCACACACCACCACAGCACTTCTCCTCACACCACACACAGCACTTCTCCTCACACCTCAACAGCACTTCTCCTCAAACCACACACAGCACTTCTCCTCACACCACAGCACTTCTCCTACACACTCGCACTTCTCCTCACACCACACCTACTCCTCACACGCACATCACTTTCACACGTACCCACACACACAGCACTGTCTCCTTCACACCACAGCACTTCTCCTCACACCACAGACTTCTCTCGCACCACCACCACAGCTCTGTCGCCTCACACCACACCTCCAGCACTTCTCCTACACACAAACTCCACTAGCTCCTCACACTCAACACCACAGCATCTTCTCCTCACACCACACCACAGCACTCTCCTCACACCACACCAAGCACTCTCCCACTCCACCACAGCACAGCACTTCTCCTCACAACCACAGCACAGCTCTTCTCCTCACACCACAGCAACTCTCCTCACACCACACTAGCACTTCCCGCACACCACACCACAGCACGTCTCCTCACCACCTACAGCACTTCTCCTCACAACCACAGCACTTCTCCTGCACTCCACACACTTCTCCTCACACCACACCACGCACTTCTCCTCCACCACAACACTTCTCCTCACACCACACCACAGCTCTTCTCCCTCACACCACAGCACTTCTCCCAAAAACACACCGCATACAAAACAGCACAACACAAACAAAAACAAGCAAAACAGCACTGCAACAACAAAAGAGCAACAACAAACAAAAATCAATAAAAACACACAGCAAACACAAAGCACCCAACATTGATTCTATCCCTCCCCTCACACCTCCACAGCACTTCTCCTCACACCTCACCACATGCACTTCTCCTCACACCACATGCACTATCCTCCTCACACCTCAGCTCTTCTCCTCTACACCACACCACAGCACTTCTCCTGCACACCACAGCACTTCTCCTCACACCCACACCACAGCACTGTCTCCTCACACCACACACAGCACTTCTCCATCACACCACAGCACTTCTCCTCACACCACAGCACAGCACTCTCCTCACACCACACGCACTACTCTCCTCACACCACAGCACTTCTCCTCACACCACACGCACTTCTCCTCACACCACACAGCACTTTCTCCTCACACCACACCACAGCACTTCTCCTCACACCACATCCCACAGCACTTCTCCTCACACCACACCCACAGCACTTCTCTCACACACACAGCACAGCACTTCTCCTCACACACATCACATACCCACAGCGACAGCACCTTCTCCTCACACCACACCACAGCACTTCTCACTCACACACCACAGCACTTCTCCTCACACACACACCACAGACTCTCTACTCACACCCACAGCACTTCTCCTCACTACCCACAGCACTTCTCTCACACCACACAGCACTTCTCCTCCACACCACAGCACTTCTCCTCACACCACAGCTCTTCTCCTCACATCACACCACAGCACTCCCCTCACACAAGCACTTCTCCTCACACCCACACCACAGCACTTCTCACTCACACCACACCACAGCACTTCTCCTCACACACACGACACTTCTCCTCATCACCCACAGCACTTCTCCTCACACCACACACAGCACTTCTCCTCACACCACACACAGCACTTCTCCTCTACCACACCACAGCACTTCTCCTCCACCACTACCACAGCACTTCTCCTCATCACACCACTCCACAGCACTTCTCCTCACACCACAGCACATCTCCTCACACACACCACAGCACTTCTCCTCACACCACAACCCACACTTCTCCTCACGACCACACCACTTCTCCTCACACCACACCACTTCTCCTCACACACACCACAGCACTTCTCCTCACACCACACCACAGCACTTCTCCTCACACCACACCACAGCACTTCTCCTCACACCACACCACAGCACTTCTCCTCACACCCCACGCACATCTCCTCACACCACACCACAGCACTTCTCCTCACACCACACCACGCACTTCTCCACACACCACAGCACTTCTCCTCACACCACACAGCACTTCTCCTCACACACACACGCACTTCTCACACACACCACTAGCACTCATCCTCACACCACACAGCACTTCTCCTCACACCACACCACAGCACATGTCTCCTCACACCACACCACAGCACTTCTCCTCACACCACACCACAGCACTTCTCCTCACACCACAACCACATCTCCTCACACAACAGCACTTCTCCTCACACCACAGCACTTCTCCTCAACACCACACCACAGCACTTCTCCTCACACCACACACAGCACTTCTCCTCACCACACCACCAGCACTTCTCCTCACCACACACCACAGCACGTTCTCCTCACACCACACCACAGCACTTCTCCTCACTCCACACGACACTCTCAGCACTCCACACCACAAGCACTTCTCCTCACACCACACGCATCACTCTCCTCACATCACACCACACGCACTTCTCCTCACACCACAGCACATCTCCTCACACCACACGCACTCTCTCACTACTACCACAGAGCTATTTCTCCTCACACCCACACAGCAATCTTACTCACACCACACCACAGCACATCTCCTCACACCACACCACAGCACTTCTCTCACCTCACACCACAGCACATCTCCTCACACCACAGCACATCTCCTCACACCACAGCACATTCCTCCATCACACCCACAGCACTCTGCTCCATCACTCACCACAGCACATCTCCTCACACCACAGCACATTCTCCTCACCACACAGCACACTATCTCCTCACACCACACCACAGCACTTCTCCTCACACCAACCACAGCACTTCTCCTCACACCACACTAAAGCACTAATCTCTACACCACACACCCACTGCACTTCTCCTACACACTTCACACCACAGCACTTCTCTCACACCACATACACTTCTCCTCCAAACCACAGACTTCTCCTCACACCACACCACAGCACTTCTCCTACACCACACCACAGCTACATCTCCTCACACCACACCACAGCACTTCTCCTACACCACACCACTTCCTCCACACCACAGCACTTCTCCTCACACCACAGACACTTCTCCTCACACCACAGCCACTTCTCCTGCAGCACTTCCTCACACCACCAGCACTTCTCCTCACATACCACACCACTGCAACTTCTCTCACACACTCCACACCACAGCACTTCTCCTCACGACCACACCACAGCACCTTCTCCTCACACCACAGCACTTCTCCTCAAACCACAGCACTTCTCCTCAAACCACAGCACTTCTCTCATCACCGACAGCACTTCTCTCACTACCACACAGCCACAGCACTTCTCCTCACACCACAGCACTTCTCCTCACACCACACCACAGCACTTCTCCTCACACCACACCACAGCACTTCTCCTCACACCACAGCACAGCACTTCTCCTCACACCACAGCACTTCTCCTCACACCACAGCACTTCTCCTCACACCACACCACAGCACTTCTCCTCACACCACAGCACTTCTCCTCACACCACACCACAGCACTTCTCCTCACACCACACCACAGCACTTCTCCTCACACCACACCACAGCACTTCTCCTCACACCACACCACAGCACATCTCCTCAACACAGCACTTCTCCTCACACCACACCACAGCACTTCTCCTCACACCACAGCACTTCTCCTCACACCCAGCACTTCTCCTCACACCACACCACAGCACACCACAGCACATCTCCTCACACCACACCACAGCACTTCTCCTCACACCACACCACACCACAGCACTTCTCCTCACACCACAGCACTTCTCCTCACACCACAGCACTTCTCCTCACACCACACCACACCACAGCACTTCTCCTCACACCACACCACAGCACTTCTCCTCACACCACACCACAGCACTTCTCCTCACACCACAGCACTTCTCCTCACACCACACCACAGCACTTCTCCTCACACCACACCACAGCACTTCTCCTCACACCACACCACTTCTCCTCACACCACACCACAGCACTTCTCCTCACACCACAGCACTTCTCCTCACACCACAGCACTTCTCCTCACACCACAGCACTTCTCCTCACACCACAGCACTTCTCCTCACACCACAGCACTTCTCCTCACACCACAGCACTTCTCCTCACACCACAGCACATCTCCTCACACCACAGCACTTCTCCTCACACCACAGCACTTCTCCTCACACCACAGCACTTCTCCTCACACCACAGCACTTCTCCTCACACCACACCACAGCACTTCTCCTCACCACACCACAGCACTTCTCCTCCACCCACACAGCACTTCTCCTCACACCACACCACAGCACTTCTCCTCACACCACAGCACTTCTCCTCACACCACAGCACAGCACTTCTCCTCACACCACAGCACAGCACTTCTCCTCACACCACACCACAGCACTTCTCCTCACACCACACCACAGCACTTCTCCTCACACCACACCACAGCACTTCTCCTCACACCACACCACAGCACTTCTCCTCACACCACACCACAGCACTTCTCCTCACACCACACCACAGCACTTCTCCTCACACCACACCACAGCACTTCTCCTCACACCACAGCACTTCTCCTCACACCACAGCACTTCTCCTCACACCACAGCACTTCTCCTCACACCACAGCACTTCTCCTCACACCACACCACAGCACTTCTCCTCACACCACAGCACTTCTCCTCACACCACGGCACTTCTCCTCACACCACGGCACTTCTCCTCACACCACGGCACTTCTCACACCACGGCACTTCTCCTCACACCACGGCACATCTCCTCACACCACTGCACTTCTCCTCACACCACGGCACTTCTCACACCACGGCACTTCTCACACCACAGCACTTCTCCTCACACCACACCACAGCACTTCTCCTCACACCACGGCACTTCTCCTCACACCACGGCACTTCTCCTCACACCACGGCACTTCTCCTCACACCACGGCACATCTCCTCACACCACGGCACTTCTCCTCACACCACACCACAGCACTTCTCCTCACACCACGGCACTTCTCCTCACACCACGGCACTTCTCACACCACAGCACTTCTCCTCACACCACACCACAGCACTTCTCCTTCACCACCACGGCACTTCTCCTCACACCACGGCACTTCTCCTCACACCACGGCACTTCTCCTCACACCCACGGCACTCTCCTCACACCACGCACTTCCCTCACACCACGGCACATCTCCTCACACCACTGCACTTCTCCTCACACCACGGCACTTCTCACACCACGGCACTTCTCACACCACAGCACTTCTCCTCACACCACACCACAGCACTTCTCCTCACACCACGGCACTTCTCCTCACACCACGGCACTTCTCCTCACACCACGGCACTTCTCCTCACACCACACCACAGCACTTCTCCCTCACACCACAGCACTTCTCCTCACACTACACAGCACTTCTCCTCACACCACAGCACTTCTCCTCACACCACAGGCACTTCTCCTCACCACACCACAGGCACTTCTCCTCACACCACGGCACTTCTCCTCACACCACGGCACTTCTCCTCACACCACGGCACTTCTCCTCACACCACGGCACTTCTCCTCACACCACGGCACATCTCCTCACACCACGGCACTTCTCCTCACACCACGGCACTTCTCCTCACACCACGGCACTTCTCCTCACACCACTTCTCCTCACACCACACCACGGCACTTCTCCTCACACCACGGCACTTCTCCTCACACCACGGCACATCTCCTCACACCACACCACAGCACTTCTCCTCACACCACCAGCACTTCTCCTCACACCACAGCACTTCTCCTCACACCACAGCACTTCTCCTCACACCACGGCACTTCTCCTCACACCACGCACTTCTCCTCACCACGCACTTCTCCTCACACCACAGCACTTCTCCTCACACCACGGCACTTCTCCTCACACCACGGCACTTCTCCTCACACCACACCACTTCTCCTCACACCACAGCACAGCACTTCTCCTCACACCACAGCACTTCTCCTCACACCACAGCACTTCTCCTCACACCACAGCACAGCACTTCTCCTCACAGCAGAGGACTGTCCTAATGTCTTACTGTAACTGTCTGACAGTGTTACTGTCCAACTGTCTTACTGTCTAACTGTAACTGTCTTACTGTCTAACTGTCCAACTGTCTTACTGTCTAACTGTAACTGTCTAACTGTCTTACTGTCTAACTGTAACTGTCTTACTGTCTAACTGTAACTGTCTAACTGTCTTACTGTCTAACTGTAACTGTCTTACTGTCTAACTGTAACTGTCTAACTGTCTAACTAACTGTCTTACTGTCTAACTGTAACTGTCTAACTGTCTAACTAACTGTCTTACTGTCTAACTGTAACTGTCCAACTGTCTTACTGTCTAACTGTAACTGTCTTACTGTCTAACTGTAACTGTCCAACTGTCTAACTGTAACTGTCCAACTGTCTAACTGTAACTGTCTTACTGTCTAACTGTAACTGTCTAACTGTCTAACTAACTGTCTTACTGTCTAACTGTAACTGTCCAACTGTCTTACTGTCTAACTGTAACTGTCTTACTGTCTAACTGTAACTGTCCAACTGTCTAACTGTAACTGTCCAACTGTCTAACTGTAACTGTCTTACTGTCTAACTGTCCTACTGTCTCACTGTAACTGTCCAACTGTCTTACTGTCTAACTGTAACTGTCTTACTAACTGTAACTGTCCTACTGTCTAACTGTAACTGTCTTACTGTCTAACTGTCCTACTGTCTCACTGTAACTGTCCAACTGTCTTACTGTCTAACTGTAACTGTCCAACTGTCTAACTGTAACTGTCTTACTGTCTTACTAACTGTAACTGTCCTACTGTCTAACTGTAACTGTCCAACTGTCTAACTGTAACTGTCTTACTGTCTTACTAACTGTAACTGTCTTACTGTCTAACTGTCCTACTGTCTAACTGTCCTACTGTCTAACTGTAACTGTCCAACTGTCCAACTGTAACTGTCTTACTGTCTAACTGTAACTGTACAACTGTCTGACAGTGTTACTGTCCAACTGTCCTACTGTCTAACTGTAACTGTCCAACTGTCTTACTGTAACTGTCTAACTGTCTTACTGTCTAACTGTAACTGTCTTACTGTCTAACTGTCTTACTGTCTTACTGTAACTGTCCAACTGTCTTACTGTCTAACTGTAACTGTCCAACTGTCTTACTGTCTAACTGTAACTGTCCAACTGTCTTACTGTAACTGTCCAACTGTCTTACTGTAACTGTCTAACTGTCTTACTGTCTAACTGTAACTGTCTTACTGTCTAACTGTCTTACTGTCTTACTGTAACTGTCCAACTGTCTTACTGTCTAACTGTAACTGTCCAACTGTCTTACTGTAACTGTCTAACTGTCTTACTGTAACTGTCTAACTGTCTTACTCTCTAACTGTAACTGTCTTACTGTCTAACTGTCTTACTGTCTTACTGTAACTGTCTTACTGTCTAACTGTGTGAAGTACTTACTGCAGTGGTCTTCGTCGCTGCCGTCCGCGCAGTCTACGGAGTGGTCACACCTCCACGCGTGCGGTACGCACTGACCGTTAGAGCAGCTGAACTCAGAGCCGCTGCAGGACGCCGGACTCGCTCCGCTACACTCCTCCGGCCGCTCGTCCTCTCCGTCCGCACAGTCTCGCCGGCCGTCACACACAGCGGAGACAGACACACAGCCGGCAGTGGACGGACACTGGAACTCCTCCGGACGACAGCGTCCCACACCTGCACGTATACAAACACACAACAACACCGTCACATAGAATAATAAACACAGCACAGTGGTGTAGTGGTTAGTATGGTGGTGTAGTGGTTAGTATGGTGGTGTAGTGGTCAGTATGGTGGTGTAGTGGTTAGTATGGTGGTGTAGTGGTCAGTATGGTGGTGTAGTGGTTAGTATGGTGGTGTAGTGGTTAGTATGGTGGTGTAGTGGTTAGTATGGTGGTGTAGTGGTCAGTATGGTGGTGTAGTGGTTAGTATGGTGGTGTAGTGGTCAGTATGGTGGTGTAGTGGTTAGTATGGTGGTGTAGTGGTCAGTATGGTGGTGTAGTGGTCAGTATGGTGGTGTAGTGGTTAGTATGGTGGTGTAGTGGTTAGTATGGTGGTGTAGTGGTAGTATGGTGGTGTAGTGGTCAGTATGGTGTGTAGTGGTTAGTATGGTGGTGTAGTGGTCAGTATGGTGGTGTAGTGGTCAGTATGGTGGTGTAGTGGTTAGTACGGTGGTGTAGTGGTCAGTATGGTGGTGTAGTGGTTAGTATGGTGGTGTAGTGGTTAGTACGGTGGTGTAGTGGTCAGTATGGTGGTGTAGTGGTTAGTACGGTGGTGTAGTGGTCAGTATGGTTGGTGTAGTGGTCAGTATGGTGGTGTAGTGGTTAGTATGGTGGTGTAGTGGTCAGTATGGTGGTGTAGTGGTTAGTATGGTGGTGTAGTGGTCAGTATGGTGGTGTAGTGGTTAGTATGGTGGTGTAGTGGTCAGTATGGTGGTGTAGTGGTCAGTATGGTGGTGTAGTGGTCTAGTATGGTGGTGTAGTGGTCAGTAAGGTGGGTGTAGTGGTTAGTATGGTGGTGTAGTGGTCAGTATGGTGGTGTAGTGGTTAGTATGGTGGTGTAGTGGTTAGTATGGTGGTGTAGTGGTTAGTATGGTGGTGTAGTGGTTAGTATCGGTGGTGTAGTGGTTAGTATGGTGGTGTAGGTGGTTAGTATGGTGGTGTAGTGGTTAGTATGGTGGTGGTAGTGGTTAGTATGGTGGTGTAGTGGGTTAGTAGGTTGGGTGAGTGGTTAGTAGTGGGGTGTAGTGGTCAGTATGGTGGTGTAGTGGTCAGTATGGTGGTGTAGTGGTCAGTATGGTGGTGTAGTGGCTGATATTTTTGTCCAGTCTTGCTGGATTCAAGGCGTCCTCATCACTCCATGCAGGCGGGTCAGTCCAGCACTCTGCGTCTATGAAGCCACACTTTTCTACCACATGCAGACTGAAGCCTGACGCTGTTCTGGAATAAATCACAGACTTCCCGGGAAAAGACGAGGACTTGCTGCAGCGTGCGTCTCTCTACAGCCCTGATATACGTCTCCGAGTCACCAGTACATTCACACATAAGCAGGTCGCCCCTGTGGTGGGCACTGACGCCCCCCAAACCGGGACACATGTTGATTAAGAGTCTGGACGGTAATTTTCATCTCTGGTGCAGAGAAGACAACAAAACACAGATCACCTGACCACAGCACGACCGCCTCAGACCAGCTCCGACCAGTCTGAACACACCTGACCTTCTCCTCACACCACACCACTGCACTTCTCCTCACACCACAGCACAGCACTTCTCCTCACACCACACCACTTCTCCTCACACCACACCACTTCTCCTCACACCACAGCACTTCTCCTCACAGGAGAGGACTGTCCTAATGTCTTACTGTCCAACTGTCTTACTGTCCAACTGTGTAACTGTCTTTGGTAAGGATGGTTTTCCGAGGTATTCCGGAGTCGGAGTGTCTGTATGTAACACAGTAGCGGGTGGGTTTCTCGTGCAGGGTGGTCTCAGGGCTCTCAGCAGTGGTTTCTGGACCTACGTGTACTGAGATTTCTCAAATCCTGGGAGAAATGTGCTGAGTTTTATAATCCTCATCAAATCTGGCACCAAGCCATGAACCACAGCCGTCCCTGCCTGTACAGCCTGAGAGGTTTGGTGGAGACAGTTCTAATAATATCAATATCCGAAATTAAATTCTAATAAAATTCTAATAAAATTATTGCATTTATGATTTAATGTTTCCAGAAGCTTGCAGCTTCTAAACAACTCCAAACTTTCCAAACTCCTGTGTTTGTACAGGTGACCTGTTACCTGCATCACACCTGGATCTTCAGCACTGTTTAGAGCTGCATGTGTTTTGATCATAAACATGAACACGTGCCATGTAGCTGGAACCCGGTGGTCACCTGGGTAAAGGAGGTGAGGAGCACCAGCTTCACAGAGCACTCTCAGTGTTACTCCAGCCTGCAGCTCACACTCCTGACCAAACAGAGCCGTCAGTGAGCTCTGAGCTCCACGTGCTGCTGTTTGACAGATCTCCTCTGTTCTCCTCAGTTCTCCTCTGTTCTCATCTGTTCTCCTAAGTTCTCATCTGTTCTCCTATGTTCTCCTCTGTTCTCCCCAGTTCTCCTCGGTTCTTCTCAGTTCTCCTCGGTTCTCCTAAGTTCTCCTCAAACTAAACTCAGCCCGAGCGGTATATCTCCTCCTCCGCGGAGCTGCAGACGGTGATGAAGACCAGGAGGCTTTGAAGATCGAGCTTACCTGCTGCGGAGAAGCTGAAGTCTAGAAAGCCGGTCAGCAGCAGCAGAAGCACGAGCAGCTCCATGCTTTACTACAGCGACCTTTACGAACTATCGCGAGAATATGACGCTGCGAGAGCGCTGGGGCGCGTCTCTATCCGAGCGCCTGTTCCCTTCGTAGGGAGCCACTATCTAGGCGGCCTAAACAAGTTAAACCAGATTAAATCACAACGGAACGAGTTAATTTTAGTCTGGATTCATTAACGGGGTTAATATCGAGCATCAAAACATCCAAACAACAAATAACAGATAAACAAAACACAAATCAGAATCAAATTAAACATAAGAAACAAACACGAACGCATTAATTAGCACTGCTGTCAAAATATTTAATTCTAACTGTAAAAACATTAAACTCTTTTGATTATTAATCTTTCTAACTGCTTTCATTTTGTTTTATATATTTTTTATTTATTTAACCTTTCATTTAACCAGGCAAGTCATTAAAAATAGATTCTTATTTACAGTAACAGTCTGGCAAGTAGCAGAAGCTACATCAATAACAAGACCAGACGAGGAGGGGGGGGGGGGGGGGGGGGGGGGGGGGGGGGGGGGAATATATAAATCAAACTAAAAAATGAATAAAAAACAAACAAATAAATAAATGAAAACAGTTCTGTTTATATAACAGACTAACAAAGTATTCAGAGAAACAGAAAATACAAAGACAAGTACAAAGACAACACTGCTCTACCTGACAGGAGACCTTCGAGTCCCGCCCACTGTTTAGGATTTGGTTGAAAGCTATACATGTAGGCAATCAGTCATGTGACCTGCTTTAGAATTATAATACATAATATTTCCTTTACTTCACTAATAAAAAATACTTTCTTAATAATATTAAACATGTAATGTCAAACAGATGCAGCAGGGGGTGCTGTAGCCACATCTTTGAACATTATTTCTCACAGACTGAGGCCTGCTGGAGAAATCCCTCCTATTAAAACGTGGCCACCACTGATTAAGGTATAAGAACGAAATCCTAACGTGTGGCCACGACTTAACCAATAAAAAGATAAAAGAGTAAAATAACACAGTGGGAGGAGTTTATTCTGATTGACAGTGTAGACCGGTGGGAGTTTACCTGAATTCCAATATCTGGCATTTATGATTTGGTAACATGATATCAGAGACTTTGCTTTTAAATCTATCACCAGTGTTCACCCCCAGATCACCCTTACACACTACAATACTCACTCCTACTGACCACCAGTGTTCACCCCCAGATCACCCTTACACACTACAATACTCACTCCTACTGACCACCAGTGTTCACCCCCAGATCACCCTCACACATTACAATACTCACTCCTACTGACCACCAGTGTTCACCCTCAGATCACCCTTACACACTACAATACTCACTCCTACTGACCACCAGTGTTCACCCCCAGATCACCCTTACACACTACAATACTCACTCCTACTGACCACCAGCACCATCAGCTCAGCTTCTCCTTCACCAGTTCTCCTGTTTCCACCTTAAATGGAGGTGCAGGTACGTTCTGGCTCCTGCTGCACTGTTTAAGGTGGAACAGAAGGACTGGTTAATGAGCTGCTTCACCCTCGTGTGCTCGGAAGGAGTGAATATTGTAGAGTGAACAGTTGGTCTGGGGGTGATGTGACTGGTCACTGGTGAGAGGTTTAAAACTACAGCTACAAGAAACTGGACCAGGAAGTTCAGTCTCTTATCCTGACCGCAGACGAAGGGTCAGACAGTTCTGCTGCTGGTTCTTGGTCAGGTTCTTGTATTTAACAAATATATTTGGTACTAGATAAAAGACTACACTCATATGTATTGAAGGCCCTGATTTGATTTTCGTTTCTAACATCTAGGACCAAAGACTTTTTTGAAGAACTGTGTGGTTCTCCCGTCTTTCTTTCAGGAACAGTGCAGTTGCTTGTGGATTTGGTAGTTCTCCTTCATGTTCTATTTAAGGAACTGAGTGGGTCTCCTTCAAGAACTCCATGTTTCGCCTTCAGGAATGGTTTAGTTCTCCTTCTACAACTCTCTTGGTTCTGTCTCATTTAGTAATGGTTTAGTTCTCCTTCTAGAACTCTCTTGGTTCTGTCTCATTCAGGAATGGTTTAGTTCTCCTTCTAGAACTCTGCAGCTCTCTTGATTCTGTCTCATTCAGGAAATGTGTGGTTCTCCCACTAATGACTTTGTGGTTCTTCTTTGGGAACTGTGTCGTTGTAGCTCGAGGACTATTTGCCCCTCTTTCAGAAATGTGTAGTTCTCCTGGAAGAAAGAGGTGCTTCTTTTCCTGGAGCTCTTTAATTCTGTTTAAATAACTGTGTGGTTATCCACCAGAAAGTGTCTGGTTCTTGGGACAGGTCCTGAAAGGAACTTGGTTCTCTCTTTTGAAGGGTGTGGTTCTCTTTCAGGAACTGTTTTGTTCTTCTTCAAGGACACCATGTCTTCCTTTCAGGAACAGTGAAGTTCTTCTCTACTAGGAGAACCAGGAATCCTATCAATGGAGGAACTAAGAAACTGTATAGCTCTCTTTAAAGAATTCTGTGGTTCTGTTGAAGGAACTTTTTAGTTTCTTAGAATGTTCCAGTACCCTAACAGAAGAAACACACCATACACTCATTGTTGTGGGAGATTAAACTATGGATGTGGTAGGACTGTCTTTGTGTTCGGTTCTTGGATGAGTAGATGCTTTACCTCATTACAAACAAGGCTGTACAGGGTCAAAAGTCTTAGGACACTCTTTTATTTCAGGGCTGAAAAGGAAAGTGACGTATCTGAATACCCAAGCTAGTAACGGGTGAGGGGGTCTATCTTTTAGACTATGTCCTGAACATAACTGCCATCTTGAAAGCCGCCATATTGGATCTATGGCCAGTTTTTCCAATGGGAAGGTGGTCGTGTAGCAGATCAAAGAAGATCAGAACTGTCTCAGAAATAGATTGATGTAATCAGATTTGTAAGATCTCTTGTGGTTTAAACATTATCAACACAGAAAGTTACAACAACAACCACATTGAACACCATGTTTTTCACTTTCATTTCTGAAATAAAAAGATGGGCTGAGACTTTTTACTCGCACTGCATTTCAACTGCTGTGAAATTGTTGAGTGTTTGGTTTGTCCAGCATTTTGGTCACCTAGCAGGCCAAAAACGTGTATTTGAGCAGAGGAACCAGGAGAGGAACCAGCAGAGGAACCAGCAGAGGAACCAGCAGAGGAACCAGCAGAGGAACCATACTGTACTCAGGTCTGTGAGTGGAGTGAAGGATGTCAAAGTCAATGTCAGTTTTATTTATAAAGAACTTTATAAAACAACAACTGTTAACCAAAGTGCTGTCCAGTGATGAATATGTACATCACATACATAAAAACAAACAAACAAACAAAACCACAACATTAACTCTCAACTACATTAAAAGCCAAAGAATAAAAATGAGATTTAGACCTGATTTAAAAACTAGCAGTGTGGGGGCTAGCCTAGCATGTAGTGGCAACTCATTCCATAGTTCAGGGGCTGTAACTGAACAGGGACCATCACCCCTGTGCTTCAGCCTGGATTTAGGGACCACCAGAAGAAGCTGATCAGCAGATCTGAGTGACCGTGATGGAATGTATGGCTGTAAAAGCTCAGAGAGGTGGTTGGAGCCTTTCAATAACTTATAAACAAAGAACAAAATCTTAAAATCAATCCTAAAACAGACAGGAAGTCAGTGAAGGGAAGTCAGTACGGGTGAGATACGTTCCCGTTTACGTGTTCTTGTTAAAAGACGAGCAGCAGCGTTTTGGACCAACTGTAGCCGAGCGATGGAGAACTGACCCACACCAGCATGAAGCCTGTTACAGCGATCAAGTCTAAGTAAAGTAAAAGCATGTAGAACCTTTTCAAAATCATAAGGATAAAAGGATAAAAATGGCTCGTAACCTCAGTTAAAATTCCTGTCCATCATCAGGCTGAGATTTTTAGCGTATGGTCTTACATAGGAGTCCAAAGTCCTTATAGGAGGCCTCAGTACCACTACTGCGTCCAAAACCCAACACTCCAGTTTTACTTTCATTAAAAGTAAAAGGTGAAATGAGTGCAGATCTCTGAGAGAGCTGCAGTCCAACATCATGAAGACAGAAGCTCGAGGAGAGCGTCAGCACTGCTGCAGTATCACAACATATGTTTTATATTCCGTGTGACTCATAAACCCAGTAAACAATGGAACAGTCAGCTGACCTGCTTTACGAGCCGTGATTCGTTTATGGTTCAGTAAAGAGTTTCAGTTTCAGTTCAGTTTCACTCGCGTTACATTCACTGTTTAAAGTCCACTTCCTGTCTCTGTTAAACAGACCGAGGAGTTAGGACTCTACTGTCCATCGGCTTCGGGAAGAGAGAGTCCACCAAACCACGACGAGTACAGGGTAGGTCATTAATTAAATATCCTAACATTATTAGCCCTGACTAAAATAACTAATCAAGATTAATCACAGTGTGTGTTAATCACTAACAGCAGAAAGTCAGAGTAACAGTGTCTGTATGTTCCAACCAAGAAGCCTATATAACATATTTACATAGAAATCATATCTACAGTACTTTTAGTCACTTAGAGACATTTATTTACTCAGTAAATACTTAATTATTAAATATTAAACAGTATTAATAGAGTAAGTAGTGTTTTCCATACGTCAGTGTGTTTATTTAACCCTTTCCAAGCTTCTCCTAAACAACCCAGTATTATTATCAGTTCTCATCTAATACCTGCTTTGACTGCTCAGTACTTCATTAAGATAAATCAAGATTTGCTGCTGAAGGAACTGAACACATTCATACAATGTCTGGGGCGTCCAGGAGAAATCTGGAACCTAACTTTGTTCTTCAAACTGGATCAAGATCTGATCTACTTCTCTCACAATAACATATTCATGTTACTTTGTATTGTATGTCTGATTATTTACATCTGTTCTAATCA
>CM038710.1:48460341-48473341 GCA_021613375.1 Megaleporinus macrocephalus | reverse complement strand
CTGCATGCCTTACGGGACTCCTCCAGATTCTGTTCAGCAAACTCGTCATACTGCTTCTTAAGATATTTCTGAGAATGAAAAAAAAAAAAACTATGTATATACTAAATTTTAACCGTTCACTGCAGACACTAAGAAAGCAATACTAAATAACTGTGTTGTTTGTTCTTACACAAAATGTACTGAACTATTAAATAATAGTCTTTTAGGAATATACTGTTCACATCAAAAACTTCAAATACTGAATCACAATTTATTGAACAAACTAAAACAAACAGTTTTAGATTTAAAAATCTACAGTGTTCTCTCATAGTAGTTACATGTGCATTATAGCCAAAAGTATGTGGACAGCTTTTTTGCTAATTGGGTTCAGATGTTTTGGAATAAAATCAAGTGTGTTTCACAAACACAGCATATACAATGCGTTGTCCTAAAGAGCTGAGTAATTAAGGGATGACATCTTAGCTAGTTTGTGATATCTCTGTCCTGCTAGTGCTCCGACACGGGAGGCCAAGACACTAGGGGGTAAGCCACGCACAGTGGGGCCACTGAGGACCGACTTGTAGAATGTCGGGTTGGTTTGCATCGACAGAGGGAGGAGTGCGTGGTATGACACTGAATTGTCAGAGACGCCTTAAAGGGGCAAACGAACCATGGGGCAAGTTTGCAGGCCTTGGCTCTCACAGGGAGATCCCTGGTGGAGAGCCAGACCCAATGCCCCGGGTGAGAGGATGGACAAGGCTGCTGTCTCCGGTTGGCCGCCTTCTTCTACAAGGTCTCTGCCAGATTCATTGGCACTGCCAGAACAGATCTTGAGCCGCAGGGACCTCTGTCTCGGGTTCCTGCTCTAGGAATATGGGTCAGTCTGCCCATTTGACTGTGGGTTAAAGCTGCACTGATGCCCCTTTTTAACAGAATGCCCTCCAAAAGCAGCTGGTGAACTGAGGGCCATGGTCAGAAAACCGTGTGTGTGGGAAAACCGTGGACCTTCACCACCTGCAGAAGTAACGTGGCTGTCTCCATAGCCGACCGGACCTTGAGCACTCTCAAGAGGCAGAGCTGCCCATTGTCTGGGCTTCAGGCTTTATGTTCTTTGAACTGCGCTGGTAGGACAGGACGTAGTCAAATAGGCTGAAGAACAACATCCACCTGGCCTCACAGAGGTTCAGACACTTTGCCTGTTGAATATAGGCCAAGTTCTTGTGGTCTGTCCAGACCAGGAATTTGTGTTTAGCTTCCTTCAGCCAGTGTCTCCACTCCTCTAGTGTTAGCTTGACAACTAATGGCTCCCTGTCATGTACATCATAATTTTGCTTGGAGGAGGCAAGAAAGTATGAGAAAAAGACACCTGGATGGAGTTTGTGGTCTGTTGCAAATCACTGCAGAAGTACAGCCCCTACTCCCACATCAGAGGCGTCCACCGCCAATAAGTAAGGCAACTCTGGGTCAGGGAGCTGCAATACAAATGCAGAGGTTATGCAGCATTTGAACTTTTTTTTAGCATTTGAAAGTTTTCCGGGCCTCTGGGTCACATGTGTATCTCCCCTGGCCCTTCCTGACAAGGGTGGTTAAGGGGGCGGCCACTGTGCTGAAGCTCCTCATGAAGCGGCAGATAACATACTGAAGCCCAGAAAGCTGTTTGTGGCCCGGACAGAAGTGTGGTGCAGCCAATCTGTGACCGCCTGGACCATAGTTGTGTCCATGCCCATACAGATTTTTTCGAGGAGCAGCTGCAGTACTTGGTGCACATGAACCATGTGTACTTCCCGAAAGCACCTGTAGATCAGAATATCATCCATGTTGACAAATCCGTAGTTGTTGATGGTTTCCTGCAGGACCTCGTCAATGAAGCGCAGGAAGATGGCTGGGGCATTTATAAAGCCAAAGGGGATCACAAGGTACTTGTAATGTCCTAATGGAGTAATAAAGTCTGTCTTCCATTTGTCACCCTGGCAAAATCTGATCAGATTGTAGGCACTGTGCAGGTCCAATTTAGTAAAAATTGAGGGCTGCTGCAGTGTCTCAAAGGACGAGGACATCAGGGGCACTGCGTAATGGTCCTTGATGGTGATTTTGTTAAGCCTGTGGTAATCGATGCAAGGGCAAAGGCTACCATCCCTTTTCCCCACAAAGAAGAAACCAGCTACAGCTGGGCATGTGGAGGGTGGTATAAAGCCAAACGCCAATGCCTCCCTGGTGTACTCCTCCAAGGTCAGCTTCTCTGAGAATAGCCTCGCTCTAGGAGGTAGCTGGAAAAAACTTTATGCCACAGTCATAGGGTCTGTGCAGGGGAAGAATCTAGGCAAGGCCCTTGCTGAAGACCTCTGATAGGTCATGGTACTCAACTGGGACTGGTACTAGTCTGACCATTGATTTTATCTGAGATCTCAATTTCCTGGCAGATACAGGAGGCGCTGCATTGTGCCCCCCACACCTCCACAGACCTGGTCAGCCAATCTAGCCGTGGACAGTGGCACTGCAGCCAGGGAAACACTGCCCTGGACGAGCAGAAAGGAATTTTTCTCCTTATGCTGACCCAGCTGCAGGGTGATAAATTGTGTCTGTTGGTTAATCTGACCTGACCCAAGGGGTGGCCTTCCCTCCCCCCAGGAGAGGGTGTCTGTCCAGTCTGGTTGTCCAATTTTAGGGACCGTTTAATAAGGTGTAACGCGAGGCTCACGAGTAGCCAGCATATCATTGAGGCCCTCATTGAAACCTCGCCGGAAGGCCACCATTAGAGCCTCCACATTCCAGTGGCTCCTTTTCTGCTGACTGGGTGGTCGAACATGCGCCACATGGCCGTTCTCCCACTCTGGCATGGCCCAGGCCAAGGCGCGACCACTGAGAAGAGAGACGATGTAGGCCAGCTGGCACTGCAGCAGAAAGCCCCTACAACACTCTGACTCTCCACTATATCTTCCCTGGAGAGTAGAACACTAGAGGGCATTTGACTGAGCTTCTCTTTAGTATAGCTGCTTGTGGTCCTATAGCGGAGGCCTGATCAGCTAGTGCACCTTTCAGGCACTCGATTTGTGAGGCTTATCCCTAGCGGGTCCTTCTGGGTCTTCCTCTGGTGGCCAGGAGTGGCCTAGCAGGGGCTTGGGGCCTTAAAGGCTCAAACCCTCAGTTACAGTCAAAGTATTAATGCTACAGTAAAGTTTGGTGGAGGGGGGGTAATGTTCTGTGGGGTTCACGATTTGGGCTTGGACCATCAGTTCCAGTGAAGTTTGATGTTAATAATGCAGTAAAGTTTGGTGGAGGGGGGATAATGGTCTGGAGAGGTTTCAGGGTATGGACACAGACTCGCAGTTCCAGTGAAGGTGTTGTGAATACTACAGCACACAGCAACATTTTACACAGTTCTATACTTCCAGCAGCAGTTTGTAGAAGAACCCTTTCTTGGTCCAGCAAGACTGTGTCCCTGTAAACAAAGCGTCTCCATAAAGACATTAAATGAGGAGTTTGGTGTGGAGGGACTCCAGTGGTCCTGACCCCACCTACTCCTTGGCTGCCCATTCTGTGATCTGATGCTGATGCTTCGTCTGCTGTGACCAGGTGCCCCAGTTTGCCTGCATTCTGGACCAGTTTTCACATCATGAAGCTCATGGAAAACTCCTCAAAGATTCCATCTGCTTACTTCTTCTCCTAAATAAAACCCACTTGACTTGACTTGTTCTCACAAACTTATCAGTCCTTTATTTTTCTACTTCACAAAACACTGAGCTGGTTCCTGCAGCTACTCCAACAGGACAACAGGATTTATGCACAACATAGTCAATCTTAGATGTCCAACAAGGTCATATTGGTATGGTGGTCAGTTGTACACATACTTTTGGCCATACATTTGTTACCCTGAGCCAACATTGTGCAATAGAGGGTAAGTAGACTTTTCACTCCTCTCCCATTCTAATGAATATACATGGACCAGTTCTTATGCTTGTAGCTATGTCTACTTTACCAGAAGCTCCTTCTGATATTCTTGGTCCTGATCATTGAAGGATCCTCTGATGAAGATGCTGATGGCCTCTTTCTCTACAGCTGCATGGATGTCAGAAAGCTCCTGCTGGGTCTCCGGGAATCTGACCTTTTTGGTCATCTCAGAGTGGTAGAACTCCACAGATTCTTTAAGGACACGATTGTTTTGAATCTGAGCTAAAGATTCCACGGCGTTGTCCAGAGACGGCACTTGACCACTGCTGATTGCTCCTACGTAGGTCTGTGCCAGAGTGGACAACACTGAAACAAACATTGTAGCATGATTATCTTGTTGGCTAATTCTTTATTTTTTTCTGAAACGTGTTTACAAACACAGCTACAGTCTCTTCAGAATGTACTGAGTTCAGTTATTTTTTTGGATTTGAGATAAAAAGATCAATATGAGACAAATTTCAGTTTTTATGGGCTTGTTCATGCTTACAGCTCAAATATAATTTTTGTCAGTTCCAGATTGTGTCCATATACCCTGGACAGAAAAAACACATGGAATCAGATCTTTGCAAATTGGATCCAAATCACACTTGCAGGTGGTTTAAAATGACCTGGACACTCAGATCAGATTTCAAAGTATCTTTTGTGTCACTCGCAACCCCACAAACAATGACAATGTCAAATCCAGTGCAACTTGTCAGGGGTGCATGAGATGATGCACCTCTGTCTCTCCTGTATCCGAGTTTGGAAGTTACTGATGCAGTTACTTACACCAATGTTGTTTAATACCGCAACTCATGCAAACAGGTCAGTAATAGGCATTCATGGGCTGGAGGTTAGTGTGACCAGAAGGTTGCTGGTTCGATCCCATGAACCGTCAGGACACAACCGAAGTGCCCTTGAGCAAGACACCCAACACCTGACTGCTCCCCAGTTACTGTGGTATGGCTGCCCACCACTCTAGGCAGTTGTGCTCACTGCCCCCTAGTGTGTGTGTTCACTAGTGTGTGTCTATATGTGGGTGTGTCACTGCCCCCTAGTGTGTTGGCTTACTAGTGTGTGTATCTGTGAGTGTTTCACTGCACGGATGGGTTAAATGCGGAGATCCTGAATTTCCCTCTGGGGTCTATCTATCTAATGTCTGGACATTAGATAGTGGCATTAAATCCAGACTAATCATGCTCCCTTTGTAAGGGGTCCGTCAGTTCCAGCTACAGCCGGCAGAGGGTGCCATAAGCCCACCAAGGCAGAAGCTGACAAGGCCTCATCGGCAGCACATGGAGGAGGGCCTATGAAAGACCCGAAGTTCCACAGGCGACTGTTGGACCCTCTCTCTGTGATCGGTAAACTATAGCTCTAGGGAGCAAACAAAAGAGGACTAAAAGAGCCCAAGAAAAGAAGGAATAAAACATCCCACAAACAAAAGTGGATTCAAATATCCCAACAAACTAAAGATGGGTTAAAAACACCCCTAAAACAAAAGAGTGAGTAAATTATTCCTAAAAGGCGAGTAAAGGAGAATCATTCATAGACCCGCTAGCTCTGTGTTGACAGTACACTGCCAGTGGCACTGCAGTAAGGCACGCGCTTCTCAACATGAAGATCAGGGGTTTGAATCTGAGTCAGAGCTGCACAGCTGCCCTGACATTTTCACACCTTCTTGGCGAGTAGGCCCCCCCTTTACTAATAAAACCCCTTTATATGGCATTCCATCTCTGCACTTGGTCCCTCCTACACCCTGACCCATAACACCCTTAAGTACTAATAATCTGCACAATATGCTTAGAAAAACTAATTCTGACATATTTAGTTTTTATTTAACATGATAACGTTGTTATATTGTGATTTTTTAAACACTCCCACTGCACCACTCGCATATTTTACTCCTAGCTTTATAGCTACGACATGAAATGCGGGTTGTCTGGATGTACAATCGTCTGCAGGCAGTCTCCAAGAAGATATTGTTTGACTAAATGAAGATCACTTGCAACAGTTCCTGAGTTCCTCTGTGGGTTGGAACAAAAGCGAGGTGACTGGTTAGGTACATTTATGGAATTGTACATAAATAATGAATATATTTTCTGCAACTTTGTTTGTGTCCATATGGCTAAAAAGCAGCAAACATGCTACTCCATAGATGTGCCGTTCGCTTCTTCGCCGCCTGCTGCGTTTGATTTTACTTCAATGTGCTCCGTCAGTTTTGTGACATACCAAAAATATGGTTTTCTTTTATGTCTGGAGAAAAAGGCACAGCATCTGATGATAGGAACACCGTGCCAAGCGTGGTGGTGGATGTGTTATGCTTTGGGCTTGTGGGAGAACAGATTCCACTAAATAACTGTATGTACTGTATGAAAAGTTGGAAAGACCTTCCATGCAAAGCGCCAAAAATGTGGCTGCATGAAGAGGTTTCTAAAACATATTCTTTGATTTAACAAAGCCCACTCGCGACAGCTCAACCTCACATTTTGGAGGCTTCCTGAGTTTCCACCTTATGTTGAAACCAGAGCGAGGTGATTGGTTAGGTACATCATCATCATCATCATTACTTACTTCTGCCGGTCACTCCACGGCCTTCCCTCAAGGTTTTAGCTCTGGAGTTGGTGTAGATGTAGGTGCAGAACTTGTTTGCTTGCTCCACAAATACCTCATCCAGGTCATCATCCGTCAGCTCTTCCATCCTCTTCATCGTCTGGGTTCTGCCTGGTCGCTCAAACACAAAGCACTTGCGTACAGCGAAGAAGTCCCTCAGGCTCCTCCTCGTCTTGTTGTAATTTTTAATATTTTCTGAGTCCCCTTCAAATTAAACATACAGAAAAGACCAGCAAGTAACACCAGTTTGGGCAACAACATCAAAATTAGTTGTATGTGAGGAACATATACATAATTAGCTTCATTTCTCTAATTGAACATCAATGTCTCAGCCAGGCTGGTCATGTAGCTAGCTCAGGTCTGTTCATTCCTCATTAACTAACATTTCTCTATACTTTTCACATTAACTAAATTGGTACGATGGGGCAGTGGTTGATGCTGTCATCTCATGGCAACAAGGGTCTGGGTTTTATTGGTTTTATTCCCTGTCTGGGTAACCTGCATTTTACTCCTGTGTCCAAAGTTGAAGTCAGCAGCATCTCTAGAGTGACCACCGTGTGCTGCATTGACAGCAGCTAGCCGGACTGGGGGACTCCGTAAGGTCCTGGTAGGTGGTCACAGGTATCTGGAGGTATCATGCTGACTGCAGTGCATCCCACAGCTGCTGGAGGGAGCGTGGAGGAGGATCCATAGAGCCAACACCTCCATGCAGGTGGTCCTACAGATGCTCAGCTGGGTTCCAGTCTGGGGAATTAGGGGTCCAGGGTAGATCTTGGAAGTCTTGATCAGCTCCTCCAACCAATGTGGGACATTTCTAGTCGTGGGACGTGTCTCATCGTCCTGCTGGAAGATCCCATCCGCCCCAGAGAAGACCATCAGCATGTATGGTGTACGTGATCTGCAAGGATGGATTCAGACCCAGATCAGTTGTAGGTGTCTTCCACATGAATGAGCGTGTCCAGAGAATGTCACCAGACCAGAACGCTGCAGCTGTCCAAAGTCCTATAATGTCATGACTCGACTGTGTAAACTGCCTGTAAGTGTGAATGTGAATGACTGTTTATCTGTCCCGTGATGGAAAGATGGACAGTTTGAGTATCTCCGGGTCTTGTTCACGAGTGAGGGGAGGATGGAGCGAGAGGTTAACTGGTGGATCAGTGCAGCGTCTGCAGTGATGCGGGTCTGTACCGGTCTGTCCTGGTGAAGAGAGAGCTGAGCCAAAAGACGAAGCTCTCTATTTACCGGTCAGTCTACGTTCCTCCTCTCACCTGTGGTCAGGATCTCTGGGTAGTGACTGAAAGAACGAGATTGCGGATACAAGCTGCTGAGATGAGTTTTCTCCATGCGGGGTCAGGTCTCCCCCTCAAAGATAGGGCGTTTATACGGGGCTCAGAGTCGAGCCACTACTCCTCCACGTTGAGAGGAACCAGCTGAGGTGGTTCGGGCATCTGGTTAGGATGCCTCCTGGACGCCTCCCTGTGGAGGTGTTCCGGACATGTCCGACCGGGAGGAGACCCCGGGGAAGACCTGGAGGGATTATATCTGTCGGCTGGCCTGGGAACGCCTCAGTGTCCCCTCGGAGGAGCTAGAGGAGGTGGCTAAGGAGAGGGAAGTCTGGGTTTCTCTGCTTAGACTGCTGCCCCCACGACCCAGATCCCCGGAATAAGCGGTAGACAATGGATGGATGGATGGATGGATGTTTATCTGTCCATCTGATGGACTGGTGGCCTGTCGAGGGTATGTTTCTGCCCAATGAGAGCTGCAACAGGCTCCAACACTCCCCACAACCCAGAAGGAGAAGTGGTTTGGAAAATGTCTTTATTTTTTTAAATTAGAAATTAGCCAGCAAAACCAGAAATAACCAGCAAGATACACTTTAGTAAAAAAAATGAAGTTAATTTAGCTGCTCTGCAATGACATCCAGGAATTTTGTCTAATGTTTTAATCACGTTATGGAAAACAGAACATCAGAATTTATATTCTATTTTATTCACACATGAAACGAAAAGAATCGTTGTGGTAGAGATACGCTGCATAGCAGACAGGAATAACACCGATAGTTTCATAACTTAACCTGTGTGTCTCCTCACCCTGTCTCAGCCTCAGTGCGTTCTCCAGGTACTCATCAGCTGTGATCTCTTTTCCTTCCCGTTTGAGTTCCAGGGAGAAGTCTCGCACAGTCCACACAAAGTCTGGGAAAACTAGCATGAAGTCCATAGATTTGTACGATTCTTGACCCTCTACTGCGTCTGATTTCACATCAATGTGCTCCGTCAGCTTTGTGATGAATCTGTAGCACCTTTCAGAAAAATGTAGTTTTCTTTTTTTTTTTTTTAAATCAAGATATGCCTTGATTGAAAAACTCAAATAGCATTTGAAAACTGTGAACTCTACCAGTGTGGGTGGTCCTGACAAACAGGATGTTCAAACCTTTGCAAACGCTAAAATTACTTTTAACTTTTTTACTTTTAATTACTTTTAACGTTTAATTCTAAGTTAATATGGAGTTATGAAATTTCTGAAGTTTGGATGGAGGTACAGCACAGTATTAATAGAGTAATTAGAGCTATTACACTTTATTATTAAATATTAATCAGTATTAATAGAGTAATTAGAGCTTTTACACTTTATTATTAAATATTAATCAGTATTAATAGAGTAATTAGAGCTTTTACAATTTATTATTAAATATTAATCAGTATTAATAGAGTAAGTAGTGCATTTACACTTTATTATTAAATATTAAACCGTATTAATAGAGTAAGTAGAGCTTTTACACTTTATTATTAAATATGAATCAGTATTAATAGAGTAAGTAGTGCTTTTACACTTTATTATTAAATATTAAACAGTATTAATAGAGTAAGTAGTACTTTTACACTTTATTATTAAATATTAATCAGTATTAATAGAGTAAGTGGTGCATTAACACTTTATTATTACATTTTAATCAGTTTTCATAGAGTAAGTAGAGCTTTTACACTTTTTTTATTAAATATTAAACAGTATTAATAGAGTAAGTAGAGCTTTTTCACTTTAATATTAAATATTAGTCAGTATTAATAGAGTAAGTAGTGCTTTTACACTTTATTATTACATTTTAATCAGTTTTAATAGAGTAAGTAGAGCTTTTACACTTTATTATTAAATATTAAACAGTATTAATAGAGTAAGTAGTGCATTTACACTTTATTATTAAATATTAAACCGTATTAATAGAGTAAGTAGAGCTTTTACACTTTATTATTAAATATGAATCAGTATTAATAGAGTAAGTAGTGCTTTTACACTTTATTATTAAATATTAAACAGTATTAATAGAGTAAGTAGTACTTTTACACTTTATTATTAAATATTAATCAGTATTAATAGAGTAAGTGGTGCATTAACACTTTATTATTACATTTTAATCAGTTTCCATAGAGTAAGTAGAGCTTTTACACTTTTTTTATTAAATATTAAACAGTATTAATAGAGTAAGTAGAGCTTTTTCACTTTAATATTAAATATTAGTCAGTATTAATAGAGTAAGTAGTGCTTTTACACTTTATTATTACATTTTAATCAGTTTTAATAGAGTAAGTAGAGCTTTTACACTTTATTATTAAATATTAAACAGCATTAATAGAGTAAGTAGAGCGTTTACACTTTATTATTAAATATTAAACAGTATTAATAGAGTAAGTAGTGCTTTTACACTTTATTATTAAATATTAAACAGTATTAATAGAGTAAGTAGAGCTTTTTCACTTTAATATTAAATATTAGTCAGTATTAATAGAGTAAGTAGTGCTTTTACACTTTATTATTACATTTTAATCAGTTTTAATAGAGTAAGTAGAGCTTTTACACTTTATTATTAAATATTAAACAGCATTAATAGAGTAAGTAGAGCGTTTACACTTTATTATTAAATATTAAACAGTATTAATAGAGTAAGTAGAGCTTTTACACTTTATTATTAAATATTAAACAGTATTATTAGAGTAAGTAGAGCTTTTACACTTTATTATTAAATATTAAACAGTATTAATAGAGTAAGTAGTACTTTTACACTTTATTATTAAATATTAATCAGTATTAATAGAGTAAGTGGTGCATTAACACTTTATTATTACATTTTAATCAGTTTTCATAGAGTAAGTAGAGCTTTTACACTTTTTTTATTAAATATTAAACAGTATTAATAGAGTAAGTAGAGCTTTTTCACTTTAATATTAAATATTAGTCAGTATTAATAGAGTAAGTAGTGCTTTTACACTTTATTATTACATTTTAATCAGTTTTAATAGAGTAAGTAGAGCTTTTACACTTTATTATTAAATATTAAACAGCATTAATAGAGTAAGTAGAGCGTTTACACTTTATTATTAAATATTAAACAGTATTAATAGAGTAAGTAGTGCATTTACACTTTATTATTAAATATTAAACCGTATTAATAGAGTAAGTAGAGCTTTTACACTTTATTATTAAATATGAATCAGTATTAATAGAGTAAGTAGTGCTTTTACACTTTATTATTAAATATTAAACAGTATTAATAGAGTAAGTAGTACTTTTACACTTTATTATTAAATATTAATCAGTATTAATAGAGTAAGTGGTGCATTAACACTTTATTATTACATTTTAATCAGTTTTCATAGAGTAAGTAGTACTTTTACACTTTATTATTAAATATTAAACAGTATTAATAGAGTAAGTAGTGCTTTTACACTTTATTATTACATTTTAATCAGTTTTAATAGAGTAAGTAGAGCTTTTACACTTTATTATTAAATATTAAACAGCATTAATAGAGTAAGTAGAGCGTTTACACTTTATTATTAAATATTAAACAGTATTAATAGAGTAAGTAGAGCTTTTACACTTTATTATTAAATATTAAACAGTATTAATAGAGTAAGTAGAGCTTTTACACTTTATTATTAAATATTAAACAGTATTAATGGAGTAAGTAGTGCTTTTACACTTTATTATTAAATATTAATCAGTATTAATAGAGTATGTAGAGCTTTAACACTTTATTATTAAACATTAATTAGTATTAATAGAGTATGTAGTACTTTTACACTTTATTATTAAATATTAATCAGTATTAATAGAGTAAGTAGATCTTTTCCATACGTCAGTGTGTTTATTTAACTCTTTCCAAGCTTCTCCTAAACAACCCAGTATCATTATCAGTTCTCATCTAATACCTGCTTTGACTGCTCAGTACTTCATTAAGCTAAATCAAGAACTGAACACATTCATACAATGTCTGGGGCGTCCAGGAGAAATCTGGAACCTAACTTTGTTCTTCAAACTGGATCAAGATCTTATCTACTTCTCTCACAATAACATATTCATGTTACTTTGTATTGTATGTCTGATTATTTACATCTGTTCTAATCAGATCTGCTGTTATTACTGATGATCAGACATGATATTTAACTATCGGTGGCCAATATATTCACACCTCCACTTTAGATTTTACGTGGAAAAGCTTTGGACTATCCCTACCACCTGTTCCTGTATAAGTCATACCACATCTACAGGTCTGGTCTTCTAGCTCCAAGCAGAAGCCACCCAGAACTACAGCCCAGTTTCTCTCCTCTGTCTCAGTCAGTCTTCCCTCGCACGACCACAAAACCACTCAGTGTTTACACTAGCAGAAATAAACGGTGGGTCATGCTCATTTTTCTGCATACAGCTTAGTGTTGAAGGATACTGCAGCTTCTCCAGAGCCGTGTTATCTATGACTCCTAAGCTGTTGTAGACCAGAGTGCTGCTGAGCAGAGCGGCCAGAGAGAAGATCCAAATGTCATGTTTCTCATCCCCCTGAAACACGAAATCATCAATAACATAAACACTTCCTTCCAGTGACATTCCTACAGGGTCCATGTTGGCCATCCCAGCTAGCATGTCCCCCAGCATGTCCACGTAGCTGCCGTCAATTGGGTCATAGATGGGCTGCCAATTGAGTCTTTAGAAAGCCCAGTTGAGGCCCACGAAGATTTGTTCTTTAGCTCCATACGGGCCCTGGGTGTGTGTTTCTGCCCATGTGGGGCCAATCTGGGCTGCAAGTGAAGCCAATGTGAGCAATCGTCCACTGGCCCCACAGTCAAAACAGAAATAACTGTAACTAACTCGGTTTCTGTACTAACACAAACCAGAACTAACTCTGTCTCTGTACTAACACAAACCAGAACTAACTCTGACTCTGTACTAACCCAAACCAGAACTAACTCTGTCACTGTACTAACCCAAACCAGAACTAACTCTGACTCTGTACTAACCCAAACCAGAACTAACTCTGAATCTGTACTAACCCAAACCAGAACTAACTCTCTCTGTACTAACCCAAACCAGAACTAACTCTGTCTCTGTACTAACCCAAACCAGAACTAACTCTCTCTGTACTAACCCAAACCAGAACTAACTCTGTCTCTGTACTAACCCAAACCAGAACTAACTCTGTCTCTGTACTAACACAAAC
>CM038710.1:48374823-48454823 GCA_021613375.1 Megaleporinus macrocephalus | reverse complement strand
TGTACTGCGTAACTGTAACTAGTTACTACTCACCTCTGTATTTCAGTAGCTCTTGGGACTAAATTGTTCTCCTTAGTTTATAAACATATATTTTTAAATATAAGTATAAATGAATACTTCTCCATTAAAGCATTTGCTGAGAGAAAAGTGTTTCCACACTGATGAGCTTATCTCTGCAGCTTGATATTTAGATTAACTGGAGATAGAATAAAATATGGTAATTTATTTACTTTATTTATTTATTTTATATTCATTTTTTAAAGAATTTATTTTATTTACTTTTAAACTTTACTGGTCTATCTATGTGCAGCGTTTATACTCACCACTCATCACTTAACACGTCAATGTTTATTAGAAACAGTAACGTGTTTTAAGAAATTAGTTTAATAAACAGAAAGTTCTCAGCCACAGAATTCGCCTGAGGTTAATAATCAGGAATCTACTGTTATCATTAACTCACACGGCCAAAACATACCAGTCCCTCCGCCCCTTTTTCACCAGCCACGCCCATAAAATCCTGAATTATACTCTACAGATGGAAAGCCCCGCTTGGCCTACTTATGAGGGACCCGAAAAGCCAGAGGCACCGCACCCTAAGGGCCTGAGAGCTTGAGGGAGCAGTGTGTAACTTCTAGTGATAAAGTTGAGCCTTGTAGTTCGAACACTACTGACTACTGATAAACTCATTCACACCATCAAACATCCTCATTATTCTTTTAATGATCATTCAGTTCAGTACTCAGTTTAATAATCACTACTGACTACTGATAAACTCATTTACACCATCAAACATCCTCATTATTCTTTTAATGATCATTCAGTTCAGTACTCAGTTTAATAATCACTACTGACTACTGATAAACTCATTTACACCATCAAACATCCTCATTATTCTTTTAATGATCATTCAGTTCAGTACTCAGTTTAATAATCACTACTGACTACTGATAAACTCATTTACACCATCAAACATCCTCATTATTCTTTTAATTATCATTCAGTTCAGTACTCAGTTTAATAATCACTACTGACTACTGATAAACTCATTTACACCATCAAACATCCTCATTATTCTTTTAATGTTCATTCAGTTCAGTACTCAGTTTAATAATCACTACTGACTACTGATAAACTCATTTACACCATCAAACATCCTCATTATTCTTTTAATGATCATTCCGTTCAGTACTCAGTTTAATAATCACTACTGACTACTGATAAACTCATTTACACCATCAAACATCCTCATTATTCTTTTAATGATCATTCAGTTCAGTACTCAGTTTAATAATCACTACTGACTACTGATAAACTCATTTACACCATCAAACATCCTCATTATTCTTTTAATGATCATTCCGTTCAGTACTCAGTTTAATAATCACTACTGACTACTGATAAACTCATTTACACCATCAAACATCCTCATTATTCTTTTAATGATCATTCAGTTCAGTACTCAGTTTAATAAATGTTTGAAATACAGCACTGCTAGTAAAAGTCCTGCTGCCCGTGTACTGTACTGTTTCAGGTCAGGTGAACAAATCTTCATCATCCTCTATCAGTAACTCAGCATTATGAGTCAGTAACTAAGTATTATGAGATAGTAAGTCAGTAGCTCAGTATTATAAGTCAGTAACTCAGTATTATGAGATAGTAATTCAGTAACTCCGTATTATGAGTCAGTAACTAAGTATTATGAGATAGTAAGTCAGTAGCTCAGTATTATGAGATAGTAAGGCAGTGTTAATGGATAGTAAGTCAGTAACTCAGTATTATGAGTCAGTAACTAAGTATTATGCGATAGTAAGTCAGTAGCTCAGTATTATAAGTCAGTAACTAAGTATTATGCGATAGTAAGTCAGTAACTCAGTATTATGAGTCAGTAACTAAGTATTATGCGATAGTACGTCAGTAACTCAGTATTGTGAGTCAGTAACTAAGTATTATGCAATAGTAAGTCAGTAACTCAGTATTATAAGTCAGTAACTAAGTATTATGCGATAGTAAGTCAGTAACTCAGTATTGTGAGTCAGTAACTCAGTATTATGAGATAGTAAGTCAGTAGCTCAGTATTATGAGATAGTAAGTCAGTAACTCAGTATTATGAGTCAGTAACTCAGTATTATGAGTCAGTAACTCAGTATTATGAGACAGTAAGGCAGTATTAATGGATAGTAAGTCAGTAACTCAGTATTATGAGACAGTAAGTCAGTATCTCAGTATTATGAGATAGTAAGTCAGTAACACAGTATTATGAGCTAGTAACTCAGTATTATGAGTCAGTAACTCAGTATTATGAGATAGTAAGTCAGTAGCTCAGTGTTATGAGATAGTAAGGCAGTGTTAATGGATAGTAAGTCAGTAACTCAGTATTATGAGTCAGTAACTAAGTATTATGCGATAGTAAGTCAGTAGCTCAGTATTATAAGTCAGTAACTAAATATTATGCGATAGTAAGTCAGTAACTCAGTATTATGTGTCAGTAACTCAGCAACTCAGTATTATGAGTCAGTAACTCAGTATTATGAGATAGTAAGTCAGTAACTCAGTATTATGTGTCAGTAACTCAGCAACTCAGTATTATGAGTCAGTAACTCAGTATTATGAGATAGTAAGTCAGTAACTCAGTATTATGAGATAGTAAGTCAGTAACTCAGTATTATGAGTCAGTAACTCAGTATTATGAGATAGTAACTCAGTATTATGAGTCAGTAACTCAGTATTATTAGATAGTAAGTCAGTAACTCAGTATTATGAGTCAGTAACTCGGTATTATGAGATAGTGAGTCAGTAACTCAGTTTTATGAGCTAGTAACTCAGTATTATGAGTCAGTAACTCAGTATTATGAGATAGTAAGTCAGTAGCTCAGTGTTATGAGATAGTAAGGCAGTGTTAATGGATAGTAAGTCAGTAACTCAGTATTATGAGTCAGTAACTAAGTATTATGCGATAGTAAGTCAGTAGCTCAGTATTATAAGTCAGTAACTAAATATTATGCGATAGTAAGTCAGTAACTCAGTATTATGTGTCAGTAACTCAGCAACTCAGTATTATGAGTCAGTAACTCAGTATTATGAGATAGTAAGTCAGTAACTCAGTATTATGTGTCAGTAACTCAGCAACTCAGTATTATGAGTCAGTAACTCAGTATTATGAGATAGTAAGTCAGTAACTCAGTATTATGAGATAGTAAGTCAGTAACTCAGTATTATGAGTCAGTAACTCAGTATTATGAGATAGTAACTCAGTATTATGAGTCAGTAACTCAGTATTATTAGATAGTAAGTCAGTAACTCAGTATTATGAGTCAGTAACTCGGTATTATGAGATAGTGAGTCAGTAACTCAGTTTTATGAGCTAGTAAGTCAGTATCTTAGTATTATGAGCTAGTAAGTCAGTAACACAGTATTATGAGCTAGTATATCAGTAACTCAGTATTATGAGCTAGTAAGTCAGTAACTCAGTATTATGAGTCAGTAACTCAGTAACTCAGTATTATGAGTCAGTAACTCAGTATTATGAGATAGTAAGTCAGTAGCTCAGTATTATGAGATAGTAAGTCAGTAACTCGGTGTTATGAGTCAGTAACTCAGTAGTATTAGATAGTAACTCAGTATTATGAGATAGTAAGTCAGTAACTCGGTGTTATGAGTCAGTAACTCAGTAACTCAGTATTATGAGTCAGTAACTCAGTATTATGAGATAGTAAGTCAGTAGCTCAGTATTATGAGATAGTAAGTCAGTAACTCAGTATTATGAGTCAGTAACTCAATAGTATTAGATAGTAAATCAGTAACTCAGTACTATGAGATAGTTAGGCAGTAACTCAGTATTATGAGTCAGTAGCTTAGTATTATGAGATAGTAAATCAGTATTATGAGATAGTAAGTCAGTAACTCTGTGTTATGAGGTACTTTGTATAAACTCTGGTTTAAACAACTCAGTAACACAAGATACATGAAGATCAACACAACCTGGCAAACCAGACAAGCTGCCTGCTGGAGGTTCAACATGCACTTCAGATGTTTCAGTTCAGTACAATCAGCGTCTGTAATGCAGATACTTTCGTTGTGCCCCACCCACCCTGCCCCCAGGCCAGCCCTCCGGGAGGCAAACCGTTTGTATAAGAGGAGCTCAAACACACACAAGTTTAATCCTCCTGAAATCTCTGATCAGGTAAGTGCTTTCATTTTTGTTTGTGGCAATATATTTTAAAATACAAATACTTAACAATAATAATAATCTAAATGAATAACAATACAAATAAATAATAATAGAAATAATAGTAATGATACAAACTTATAACAATAAAAGCAGTAATAGTAATAATAATAATATCAATAAGAATATGTTACAGTTATATAGTACCTATCACAGAAACAATGAAATAAGCTGATAGTTTGATAGAGTGGATGTTCACCTGTAAGAAGAGCAGATCTGATTAAAACTTTAATTAATATTTAATAATAAAGTGTAAAAGCTCTACTTACTCTATTAATACTGTTTAATATGTAATAATAAAGTGTAAAAGCACTACTTACTCTATTAATACTGATTAATATTTAATAATAAAGTGTAAAAGTACTACTTACTCTATTAATACTGTTTAATATGTAATAATAAAGTGTAAAGCTCTGCTTACTCTATTAATACTGTTTAATATTTAATAATAAAGTGTAAAAGTACTACTTACTCTATTAATACTGTTTAATATGTAATAATAAAGTGTAAAAGCTCTGCTTACTCTATTAATACTGATTAATATTTAATAATAAAGTGTAAAAGCTCTACTTACTCTATTAATACTGATTAATATTTAATAATAAAGTGTAAAAGCACTACTTACTCTATTAATACTGATTAATATTTAATAATAAAGTGTAAAAGCACTACTTACTCTATTAATACTGATTAATATTTAATAATAAAGTGTAAAAGCTCTGCTTACTCTATTAATACTGATTAATATTTAATAATAAAGTGTAAAAGCTCTACTTACTCTATTAATACTCATTAATATTTAATAATAAAGTGTAAAAGCTCTACTTACTCTATTAATACTGATTAATATTTAATAATAAAGTGTAAAAGCACTACTTACTCTATTAATACTGATTAATATTTAATAATAAAGTGTAAAAGCTCTACTTACTCTATTAATACTGATTAATATTTAATAATAAAGTGTAAAAGCACTACTTACTCTATTAATACTGATTAATATTTAATAATAAAGTGTAAAAGCTCTACTTACTCTATTAATACTGATTAATATTTAATAATAAAGTGTAAAAGCTCTACTTACTCTATTAATACAGTTTGAATACTTGTCAGGTGACTTCAACACTCTGGGTTTGTTCTGTATGTTAGTTTTTTCTGATTTAGTTTTAAACTATTTTTTATGAATGTTTTTGTTTCAGGCACAATGTCTGTCCAAGAGAACACAATGAACATGTTTGACCCAGTGTGTCTGATTAATAACACGGAGGATGGAGGTCTGAGTATTTGTAAAGAGGGGATAGATATTCTGGATCAGATCACACAGCCGGTGGTGGTGGTGGCCGTGGTGGGCCTGTACCGCACCGGGAAGTCCTACCTCATGAACCGACTGGCAGGAAAACAAAAGGGTGAACAACATCTAACAGATTGAACACATATTAAGATACTTTGTGATATTGATATTGATGCTGTTGCTGTTCTTGATGTTTTATAGACTTTACAGATTTTATAGACCAGCTGCTCATGTTTGTTATATGATGGACCAAAAAAATCACTCCAGACTAAAATTTTGATCTACAGAATTGTGTGAAGGTTATAGACCTCATAGCATATTTAGCTCCAGCTCTCCGTGTCTGTCTGTTGTGATGTTCAGGCTTCGCTCTGGGCAGCACCATCGAGTCTAAGACTAAGGGCATCTGGATGTGGTGTCTGCCCCACCCCCATAAAGAAGACCACACACTGGTGCTGCTGGACACTGAGGGACTGGGAGACGTGGACAAGGTGTGGACAGAAACACTTTGCAAATGAAAAGTGGTACTGTAGAAAAGCTCACTGCCCCCTAGTATGTGTGTTCACTAGTGTGTGTGTGTGTGTGTGTGTGTGTGTATGTGGGTGTTTCACTGCTCCATTGTGTATGTGTTCACTAGTGTGTGTGTGTGTGTATGTGGGTGTTTCACTGCTCCATTGTGTATGTGTTCACTAGTGTGTGCATGTATGTGGGTGTTTCACTGTTCCATTGTGTGTGTTCACTAGTGTGTGTGTGTATGTGGGTGTTTCACTGCTCCATTGTGTGTGTTCACTAGTGTGTGCATGTATGTGGGTGTTTCACTGTTCCATTGTGTATGTGTTCAGTAGTGTGTGTGTGTATGTGGGTGTTTCACTGCTCCATTGTGTATGTGTTCACTAGTGTGTGCATGTATGTGGGTGTTTCACTGCTCCATTGTGTATGTGTTCACTAGTGTGTGTGTGTGTATGTGGGTGTCTCACTGCTCCATTGTGTATGTGTTCACTAGTGTGTGTGTGTGTGTGTGTGTATGGCTGTTCCACTGCTCCATTGTGTATGTGTTTACTAGTGTGCGTGTGTATGTGGGTGTTTCACTGCTCCATTGTGTATGTGTTCACTAGTGTGTGCGTGTATATGGGTGTTTCACTGCTCCATTATGTATGGGTTCACTAGTGTGTCTGTATGTGGGTATTTCACTGCTCCATTGTGAATGTGTTCACTAGTGTGTGTGTGTGTGTGTATGTGGCTATTTCACTGCTCCATTGTGTATGTGTTCACTAGTGAGTGTGTGTATGTGTGTTTCATTGGACAGTAGGGTTATATGTGGAGGTCAAACACCTCTGTGTGCAATACAGGTAGAAAGTAGTTCTAAATTCTAGTTCTAGTCTCTTTTATACTTTTTTTCATTTTCAATGTTCTTCGGGGTCCACTGTGTGCACTGTATTGACGTCTAGGGGGGCAGTGGGCACTGCAATGACGTCCAGGAGGGCAGTGGGCGCTGCAATGACGTCCAGGAGGGCAGTGGGCGCTGCAATGACGTCCAGGAGGGCAGTGGGCGCTGCAATGACGTCTAGGGGGGCAGCAGGTGCTGCAATGACGTCTAATGCAGAAACGTCTCCGCTCTGGAGCGCTGGGTGGGGCTAGGGAGGGCGCAGAGAAAGAATACTCACGCTGCCGCGAGTCCGAACAGGCGGAGCAACCCAGTAACCTCCTTCCTACTAAACAAAACCCCCCCACCACATCAGAGAAAGAGACTAGCAGGAGTGCCACCCATCTTCCTCTACCAAAAGGGAGGAGACCACCTCAAACGAATTGATATTTTTCAGATGTATTCTTTGTCCATTCTTGATATCAACACCAAACATGCTAGCTTTAAGAAAAAGAAAAGGTTTATAAATGTCAGCATCACTGTTCCTGAGAAAAATGTGCCTGTGAGTTGAAAACCAGAGCGCATACCAAGAACGTAGTCGAAAGGAGAGCAAGAGATCAAAACCGGAATATACTAAACAGAGTTCAAAGGGTAAGGCAAACCCGAAAGCTGGGAAACAGACAAAAGGTCACTATAAAGCTACACTGAATAATATCCCAGCGCTCCGTACGGACGGGAATAAACCACGGCACTCGGTAAGGTAGACCGAACACTCATGGATTATAAAGGGAGGATGACAGGTGTTGGTCATTAGTAGACTGGTGAGTCAGATGGAGAGAATCATGTGATCCCAGATGGATGTCACGTGATCCTCTGTGGTGTTGTGGGCAGTGTAGTGTTCAGGAACGAGTTCATCCGTGGAGACAGGTGTGGCTATGACAGGACAGGTAGGAACGACGGGCCTGACAGTACACCCTCCAAAGGAATCAGAGGAGGCTTGGAGCGAGGGCAACGATGACGACCACCCAATGGACCGGAGTCAGGTACCGCCTCTCCGGCAAAAGGCTGAGACAGACGCTGATTGAGGGATCCAGATACGGGACAATCAGGACAGGAGCTAGAGAGTGACCACCTCGGACGTCCCCTGGGTCTCAGGGCAATTTTCGAGGGGTAACGCAAAGCCGCAATCAAACCAGGGTCAAGAATATCTTTTGCAGGAACCCAACGGCGCTCTTCATGACCCCCCCAGTCCATAAGATACTGGAGGACCCCTCAATCTCAATGGCCACGGGTGGAGCATCGTCAGGCAACCTCTCATCCAGTGGACCCGGGACCACAGGGTTAAGGAGAGACACATGAAGCCTGTTAGCAATTGAGTAATTCACAGGCAGTTCCAACCTGAAAGTGACAACATTATTTTTTTTGATATAAGGAAAGGATACATACTTAGACTGATGTTCCTAGTTGAGAACCAGACCTGATCTTCAGGTTGGAAATGGGGCGTATCTGCCGCCTGTCAGCCTGCTCCTTGTGCAAAACACTGATGGAATTCCTCCTAGACCTTGTCGCTACGCCTCATCCAGGCATCCACAGCGGGAATACCTGACATCATAGCAGTCCAGGGAGCCAATGGCGGTTGGTAGCCCAGTACACACTGGAATGGAGTGACCTTAGGTGGAATTTTGTGCTATTCCTGCCCAAATGAGATACTGAGAAGAATCTTGGGGAGTGTTATGAATAAACAATGGAATAAACAATGGAATTTACCAAGTTCTTTGTTAGCCCGCTCTCACTGGCCATTGCTTGGGGGGTGATACCCAGAGGTGAGACTGAAATTCAAACCGATGTGTTGGAAGAATGTTCTCCAGACACGAGAAGTAAACTGAGGATCTCTATCAGAAAGAATGTCTTCTGGAATACCAAAATATTTGTGTACAGGGTCTTAGCTGTGAGGGAAGTGACGGAAATGAATAAATTTAACCACCTGTGAAAATCTTTGACAATCGATTAGCGGTATTCCCCTCTGAAACAGGTAAGTCGGTAATGAAATCTATGACCATGTGTAACCACGGGTGTTCAGATATGAGCAAAGGCAATGTCTTTGAGGTTTTACATTGGGCACAAACTTGGGAATGTCTGCCTTCACAGTGTCCCACCAATAGTGAGCTGTGATGAGCTGAGCCGGGCATGTCTCGCCGGGATGACCAGAGGAAAGAGACAAATACTCCCATGTAATTAGTCTATCACTAAACTCGGTGGGTGCATACGTTTCACCTTCTGGACAGTTCCTAGGTCTAGAGCGGGATCTGTTGGCCTCTTCTAACTCTTTGTCTAAACCCCAACGAATGCAGAGACAAAGATAGAGGGAGGTAGGATGGTATTGGGCTCCTCCATAAGACCTCCACTCTCTGGTTGGCTCTGGTAAAGAAAAACACACAGTTCACCAGCACCTTTACACCTCCTTCTTCATCTTCATGTTTAATTTTCTTTCTTTTATACTTTTATATCTCTTATTTCTTCATAACTGATTTGTTTGAATGTTTTAATGATCCATATCTCTTACTTCTTTATTTATGTAAAGCACTTTGAGTTGCCTCTGTGTATGAAAGGTGCTACACAAATAAACCTGCCTTGGCCTCTAGTGCATCCATTGTGGAGTTACAGACACACCACAACAGAATTTTTAACCACTTGGGGGCGCACTCACTGGTATTTGCTGTGTTTCAGGGGGATGAGAAACATGACATCTGGATCTTCTCTCTGGCCGCTCTGCTCAGCAGCACTCTGGTCTACAACAGCTTTGGAGTCATAGATAACACGGCTCTGGAGAAGCTGCAGTATCCTTCAGCAGAACCAACACCTGATCAATGAACTAAGATAGTTCAGACATTTCCACCAGAGGGGGGCGACAAAGTCTTACAGGCCTGGTAGCTTTACTTCTTCCAGACGTGCTACTGTTATTCATTCATGGCATTAATCTCAGACTTTACAGACAGTTTACCTGTACACAGGTAGGTGGAGGTAGTGTTACAGTTTACCTGTACACAGGTAGGTGGAGGTAGTGTTACAGTTTACCTGTACACAGGTAGGTGAAGGTAGTGTTACAGTTTACCTGTACACAGGTAGGTGGAGGTAGTGTTACAGTTTACCTGTACACAGGTAGGTGGAGGTAGTGTTACAGTTTACCTGTACACAGGTAGGTGGAGGTAGTGTTACAGTTTACCTGTACACAGGTAGGTGAAGGTAGTGTTACAGTTTACCTGTACACAGGTAGGTGGAGGTAGTGTTACAGTTTACCTGTACACAGGTAGGTGGAGGTAGTGTTACAGTTTACCTGTACACAGGTAGGTGAAGGTAGTGTTACAGTTTACCTGTACACAGGTAGGAGAAGGTAGTGTTACAGTTTACCTGTACACAGGTAGGTGGAGGTAGTGTTACAGTTTACCTGTACACAGGTAGGTGAAGGTAGTGTTACAGTTTACCTGTACACAGGTAGGAGAAGGTAGTGTTACAGTTTACCTGTACACAGGTAGGAGAAGGTAGTGTTACAGTTTACCTGTACACAGGTAGGTGGAGGTAGTGTTACAGTTTACCTGTACACAGGTAGGTGGAGGTAGTGTTACAGTTTACCTGTACACAGGTAGGTGGAGGTAGTGTTACAGTTTACCTGTACACAGGTAGGAGAAGGTAGTGTTACAGTTTACCTGTACACAGGTAGGTGGAGGTAGTGTTACAGTTTACCTGTACACAGGTAGGTGAAGGTAGTGTTACAGTTTACCTGTACACAGGTAGGAGAAGGTAGTGTTACAGTTTACCTGTACACAGGTAGGTGGAGGTAGTGTTACAGTTTACCTGTACACAGGTAGGTGAAGGTAGTGTTACAGTTTACCTGTACACAGGTAGGAGAAGGTAGTGTTACAGTTTACCTGTACACAGGTAGGAGAAGGTAGTGTTACAGTTTACCTGTACACAGGTAGGTGAAGGTAGTGTTACAGTTTACCTGTACACAGGTAGGTGGAGGTAGTGTTACAGTTTACCTGTACACAGGTAGGTGGAGGTAGTGTTACAGTTTACCTGTACACAGGTAGGTGGAGGTAGTGTTACAGTTTACCTGTACACAGGTAGGTGAAGGTAGTGTTACAGTTTACCTGTACACAGGTAGGAGAAGGTAGTGTTACAGTTTACCTGTACACAGGTAGGTGAAGGTAGTGTTACAGTTTACCTGTACACAGGTAGGTGAAGGTAGTGTTACAGTTTACCTGTACACAGGTAGGTGGAGGTAGTGTTACAGTTTACCTGTACACAGGTAGGTGGAGGTAGTGTTACAGTTTACCTGTACACAGGTAGGTGGAGGTAGTGTTACAGTTTACCTGTACACAGGTAGGTGAAGGTAGTGTTACAGTTTACCTGTACACAGGTAGGAGAAGGTAGTGTTACAGTTTACCTGTACACAGGTAGGTGAAGGTAGTGTTACAGTTTACCTGTACACAGGTAGGTGGAGGTAGTGTTACAGTTTACCTGTACACAGGTAGGTGAAGGTAGTGTTACAGTTTACCTGTACACAGGTAGGTGGAGGTAGTGTTACAGTTTACCTGTACACAGGTAGGAGAAGGTAGTGTTACAGTTCACCTGTACACAGGTAGGAGAAGGTAGTGTTACAGTTTACCTGTACACAGGTAGGAGAAGGTAGTGTTACAGTTTACCTGTACACAGGTAGGTGAAGGTAGTGTTACAGTTTACCTGTACACAGGTAGGTGGAGGTAGTGTTACAGTTTACCTGTACACAGGTAGGTGGAGGTAGTGTTACAGTTTACCTGTACACAGGTAGGTGGAGGTAGTGTTACAGTTTACCTGTACACAGGTAGGTGAAGGTAGTGTTACAGTTTACCTGTACACAGGTAGGAGAAGGTAGTGTTACAGTTTACCTGTACACAGGTAGGTGAAGGTAGTGTTACAGTTTACCTGTACACAGGTAGGTGGAGGTAGTGTTACAGTTTACCTGTACACAGGTAGGTGAAGGTAGTGTTACAGTTTACCTGTACACAGGTAGGTGGAGGTAGTGTTACAGTTTACCTGTACACAGGTAGGAGAAGGTAGTGTTACAGTTCACCTGTACACAGGTAGGAGAAGGTAGTGTTACAGTTTACCTGTACACAGGTAGGAGAAGGTAGTGTTACAGTTTACCTGTACACAGGTAGGTGAAGGTAGTGTTACAGTTTACCTGTACACAGGTAGGTGAAGGTAGTGTTATAGTTTACCTGTACACAGGTGGGTGAAAGTAGTGTTACAGTTTACCTGTACACAGGTAGGAGAAGGTAGTGTTACAGTTTACCTGTACACCGGTAGATGAAGGTAGTGTTACAGTTTACCTGTACACAGGTAGGTGAAGGTGGTGTTACAGTTTACCTGTACACCGGTAGGTGAAGGTAGTGTTACAGTTTACCTGTACACAAGTAGGTGAAGGTAGTGTTACAGTTTACCTGTACACAGGTAGGTGAAGGTGGTGTTACAGTTTACCTGTACACAGGTAGGTGAAGGCAGTGTTACAGTTTACCTGTACACAGGTAGGTGAAGGTAGTGTTACAGTTTACCTGTACACAGGTAGGTGGAGGTAGTGTTACAGTCTATCTGTACACAAGTAGGTGAAGGTAGTGTTACAGTTTACCTGTACACAGGTAGGTGAAGGTAGTGTTACAGTTTACCTGTACACAGGTAGGTGAAGGTGGTGTTACAGTTTACCTGTACACAGGTGGGTGAAGATAGTGTTACAGTTTACCTGTACACAGGTAGGTGAAGGTAGTGTTACAGTTCACCTGTACATAGGTAGGAGAAGGTGGTGTTACAGTTTACCTGTACACAGGTAGGTGAAGGCAGTGTTACAGGTTACCTGTACACAGGTAGGTGGAGGTAGTGTTACAGTTTACCTGTACACAGGTAGGAGAAGGTAGTGTTACAGTTCACCTGTACACAGGTAGGAGAAGGTAGTGTTACAGTTTACCTGTACACAGGTAGGAGAAGGTAGTGTTACAGTTTACCTGTACACAGGTAGGTGAAGGTAGTGTTACAGTTTACCTGTACACAGGTAGGTGAAGGTAGTGTTATAGTTTACCTGTACACAGGTGGGTGAAAGTAGTGTTACAGTTTACCTGTACACAGGTAGGAGAAGGTAGTGTTACAGTTTACCTGTACACCGGTAGATGAAGGTAGTGTTACAGTTTACCTGTACACAGGTAGGTGAAGGTGGTGTTACAGTTTACCTGTACACCGGTAGGTGAAGGTAGTGTTACAGTTTACCTGTACACAAGTAGGTGAAGGTAGTGTTACAGTTTACCTGTACACAGGTAGGTGAAGGTGGTGTTACAGTTTACCTGTACACAGGTAGGTGAAGGCAGTGTTACAGTTTACCTGTACACAGGTAGGTGAAGGTAGTGTTACAGTTTACCTGTACACAGGTAGGTGGAGGTAGTGTTACAGTTTATCTGTACACAAGTAGGTGAAGGTAGTGTTACAGTTTACCTGTACACAGGTAGGTGAAGGTAGTGTTACAGTTTACCTGTACACAGGTAGGTGAAGGTGGTGTTACAGTTTACCTGTACACAGGTGGGTGAAGATAGTGTTACAGTTTACCTGTACACAGGTAGGTGAAGGTGGTGTTACAGTTTACCTGTACATAGGTAGGAGAAGGTGGTGTTACAGTTTACCTGTACACAGGTAGGTGAAGGCAGTGTTACAGGTTACATCACAAGTGTTACATTACACCTGAAAGTGTGTGCTAAAGAAAACAAGAGTGTACAAAAGTAATAAACACTACCTGTTTGTTTTGTAGACAGGTATTGAAAACAATAGTGATATCAGTAGGTACCCCCCCCCAACAAATAACCCCCGACAAATAACCCCCAACAAATAACCCCCGACCTACCTCCAAACACTAGCTTTGTGCACGGCTACACGGCTGTTTTTCTGAAAGGTGCTGCAGGTTCATCACAAAGCTGACGGAGCACATTGATGTGAAATCAGACGCAGTAGACGGTGAAGAATTGTACAGCAAAACCATAGAGTTCAAGCGAGTTTTCCCAGACTTCGTGTGGACTGTGCGAGACTTCTCCCTGGAGCTCAAACGGGAAGGAAAAGAGATCACAGCTGATGAGTACCTGGAGAACGCACTGAAGCTGAAGCAAGGTGAGGAGCTCTATAGGTGGATATCTGCAAAGTGAACTTAAAAACAATTCAACTGCACTGATATCGTTTACTGAGACCACACAGCAGGTCTAACCCCAAATTATTCTTTATTTAAGAGCTTCATTAGCATTTTTACAGTTCTCCGTGTTCCACCTTGATATTTATGGAATCCCAAAATCAATTTTTGGCTCCTTTGCTAGCAATAAACTCAAACAAGGGCTCACCCAGGCGGGGCATCAGACCCCAGTCTACAGCATGGAGGGCAGCAGTGTAACCCACTACACTATACCAACCACTTTCTGGAGTGAATATTTAGAAAAGCTGTGGCTTCCACTGTGGGGATCTTTTGTACTTCCCATAGCATTCTGCTTAGTGCCTTTGGAGTGATCTTGACTGGATGTCCACTAGGGAGACTAAACTCAGTACTAAATCATCTCCATTTATAGAGATCATGGTTTGGTGTAGACTGATGAATACCTAAACTCTGAGATTCCTTCGAAGCTCTTTCCAGCTTTAGGCAAATCAGTGACTACTGGTCATGGGTCCTCTGAGATCTCTTTTATTGTAAGGCAACAAAGAAGCTCTAGCATACACTCTGATAACATTCCACTGATTGGGCTCCTGGTTCACTCCTGACTCCTGTTTTTAAGTCATCAGTTTCTCCAACCTGCAAGCTTGAATGCTTGAATGATATTGCTTCTGGAAGGCATGACAATGTAGAGCAGCTTCGCAAACAGGAGTGCTGCGTCCTCAGCAGGGAGCACCCACATTAAGACTGGCACATTTTTGAGAATTAGCCACATGTGTTTTGCACACAGCAGAATTTGACCTCCCATTTAACCCACCCGTGCAGTAAAACACCCACATACACACTAGGGGGCAGTGAAACACCCACATACACACTAGGGGGCAGTAAAACACCCGCATACACACTAGGGGTCAGTGAAACACCCACATACACACTAGGGGTCAGTGAAACACCCACATACACACTAGGGGTCAGTGAAACACCCACATACACACTAGGGGTCAGTGAAACACCCACACACACACTAGGGGGCAGTGAAACACCCACATACACACTAGGGGGCAGTGAAACACCCACATACACACTAGGGGTCAGTGAAACACCCACATACACACTAGGGGGCAGTGAAACACCCACATACACACTAGTGAGCAGTGAAACACCCACATACACACTAGTGAGCAGTGAAACACCCACATACACACTAGGGGGCAGTGAAACACCCACATACACACTAGGGGGCAGTGAAACACCCACATACACACTAGGGGGCAGTGAAACACCCACATACACACTAGGGGACAGTGAAACACCCACACACACACTAGGGGGCAGTGAAACACCCACATACACACTAGTGAGCAGTGAAACACCCACATACACACTAGTGAGCAGTGAAACACCCACATACACACTAGGGGGCAGTGAAACACCCACATACACACTAGGGGTCAGTGAAACACCCACAAACACACTAGGGGTCAGTGAAACACCCACATACACACTAGGGGTCAGTGAAACACTCACAAACACACTAGGGGACAGTGAAACACCCACAAACACACTAGGGGACAATGAAACACCCACATACACACTATGGGGCAGTGAAACACCACATATACACACACACTAGGGGGCAGTAAGCACACTTGCCTGGAGCGGTGGTGGGCAGCCCTATCCACGGCACCCGGGGAGCAGTTGGGGTTAGGTGCCTTGCTCAAGGGCACTTCGGTCGTGGCCTGCCGGTCCTGGGGATCAAACCAGCAACCTTCCTGTTATAAGACCGGATCCCTAACCTTCAGGCCACGGCCGCCCCATTCGGGCCACATGACATAAATACTGCCATGCGACAAGACGCTTCTCTGTCCTGGAGCCCAGATGGTGGAACAAACTTTCACTGGCTGACTGAACAACGAACTCTCTCACGGTCTTCAAACGCAGACTGAAGACCACCGTCTCTTTGTGAAGCACTTATAAGCACTGATCTACTGAAGCATTGGTAGAAACCATAACTGCATTTGATCTTCTAGGAACACTGGATAAGAGCTGCACTGATACTGTATGTAGTCTGTATTTATTCTCTTCTCTGTAGGTGTTCCAGTCCTGCTAGGTGTTGCTCTGTGTCTAATCTTATATTTTGTTATCTTCTTTCTAAGTATCAACACTGGCTCTGTGTTTATAGCAGTGTTTGAGTTTAAGACTAGTTTGGACTTAAACCTGTTTGTACTAGATAGAGATTCATACTCTGACTGAACTCTAAGCTCTTTTGTAAGTCTCTCTGGATAAGAGCGTCTGCCATAAATATAAATGTAAATGTAAGTAGAGGCGCTGGTGTGCCTTCACCACTGAAGAGGAAGACGTGTCTTGTTTGAAGACAATGAAGGATTGTCAGTGATTCATTCAGACCAGACCGAACACATCATACATGGTCAGGTCAGAGAGGCACGGGAGAGGGTCTGTGTGCTGAACTCTAATTTAGTTTATCTTTAGCCTTTAGCTTGATTGTCCAAGCCACCATCCCCCCTGCAGGCCTGATGTTCCACAGCAAAGGTCTTTGTATGTGATATAGTGATTCAGTGATTTTGACTAAACTGGTTTCACTGGTTTGCTGATTACCGTTCTATTTTTCTACTTTCCTAATTTAAAGATGACACGGGGACAGCCAGTGTTGTAAATTACAACAAGACAAGGAGGAGCCTGAGGGAGTTCTTCACTGAACGCAAGTGCTTTGTGTTTGAGCGGCCAGGCAACAGTCAGACAATGAAGATGATGGGAGAGCTGACGGACAATGAGCTGGATGGGTCTTTTGTGGAGCAAGCAAAGATGTTCTGCACCTACATCTACACCAACTCAAAAGCCAAAACCATAAAGGAAGGACGGGGAGTGACCGGCAGAAGTAAGTAACGTCAGGTACACTCTCCATTCAAATAAGTTTGACTGTTGTTGTGTAGATCTTTACAATTGTAGTCGTCTTAAAATGGAAACTCCACAAAGGAAAGGAGTCCGTTTCTTTTGCGGCTACTTTTCTTGCTTTTCTCTTTCAAGCTTTCCAAAGGACACTCCCACCATGACTTTCTCTTAATTAAAAACTTTGATTGCCTGACATAAGCCAACCCATTTGTGCATGTTTTTGGTGCTGCACATGAAAACACCCAGCTTGACCACCTTGAAATCTCCCAATCACCTACACCTACACCACAAGTATACAAATACAGAATATTATACAGTATGTCATGGTAAATAGAAAGAGGTCAGAATAAAACCTGATAAAAACAAACACTGTGCCAAAGGTTTGGGAACGATACGCATGTTTCTATAAATGTAGAAGATTTTGATTTATGCAACCCACAACAACAGACAGTAACAGAGTATGTCAGGTTTATTTGTATAGCGCTTTTTATAACAATGTTGTCTCAAAGCAGCTTTACGAAGTTTTGAAAACAGACAGTTAGGCAGTCTCTGACTGAGGCAGTCTCTGACTGAGGCAGGGTCTGACTGAGGCAGTCTCTGACTGAGGCTTTATATAAAGTGGGTGGAGCTGAAACAGACCCATCCTATCTCAATGCTGGTGTATCTGGATGGTACAGTGATGTAACTGAGGGTGTAGCAGTAGACACAGATGGACAGGAGAGCTGGCTGGTGATGGTGGAGTGGAGGTCCTGATTGTCAGTCCTTCAACAGCGTTCAACAGACGGGAGGACAGTCATTACCTCAGGAGGAGTAGAGAGAGTGAGTTGGGCTCGGGAGTGAGACTGTAGAGAATATGAATATTCAGAATTTTAGAGTGAGGCTGATCTAACTGATCCGGCAGATCTAACTATAACAGCCTAAACTAAAAGGAGAGAACCAGAAGAACATAGACATGAGACCACCCTGAGACACTGGGATCCCCCCACTCCACCGTCTACAAACCTGTTGATGGAGTGAAGTGGTGGGACAACAGCACCAACATCTCAGTTTACCATAAACCTCTGTGTCCAAGAACCCCCAGATCTCCTGCCTTTATCTAAAAGAGAAGATTAATAACCAGAAGATACTAAACCAGTCTGTGTTCAGTCTAGACTTAAAAGTTGAGACTGAGTCCCGAACATTAACTGGGAGATTATTCCACAATTTGGGGGCTTTGTGGGAATGCAAGTATGCAAATTAGGCCAGAAACCCTTACTGTACTCAATGCAAGTATGCAAATGGAAATTCCAGCACCTGGCCAGCGCTCTGCAAATGCATCGTCCTTCTGTACAAACTCAACACTCTTCCCCTGAATCACTCTCGGTGGAAATATTTAGAGCATGTGCCTCTTGTTCTCTTTTGGCATTAATTAAATAAAGAAAAACAGTACTTCATATTGATAACAGTAAAATACGACTCCTGCATCATGTCCAAGTCCTCATCAGAGAGACAACCCACTGTGCTCCTGTGCTCCTGTGAGCACCATACATACCATACGTATGTTTTGGGCTTTACCCTGTTGCTCCCCTCTGTTCCTTTACCACCTCCGATGGGAAGCTCTAGGCAGGAAGAGTCAGGACCTGGAAGCTCTTTAGATAACGTGCAGGACTCTTTTACTGGATCACTCGAGCTTACAGTACCAGATTTGTCAGCCAGAGGAACTGGTGTGGGGGTAATAAAAACACTCTCCACAGGACCACCCAACTAAACTAAAATAGTGAAAATGTTGTAGCCACAAAAATGTAGCAGCCATTTAATTATTAATTTATGTATTTAATACATAAATGAACTACATTCTGGCACAGACGTACCTTGAGACGATCAGCAGCGGTCGCTGATCACAATAATATCATTTTTACATTGAGACAGTGTAAACACACTAGAGGGTAGTGAAACACCCACATACACACACACTAGTGAACAAGTAAATGATCACTATAAGAATATCAGCTCTTACTTCAGTATTTAAGTATTTTGTCACTCCGTAGTTCACCACCTCAGCTGACTAACTCTAATAACTCAGGCAGGAAGAGTCGAGGCCTAGAGGCATTTTGGAAATGATACATGAACATTAGTAAACAGATACATGGAGCTTACATGATGGAAGTAAATCAAATATTAATTTAGTGATACTTCTGAACTGTATCAAAGTGAATTGAGACAGATTTATAATTTGAAGGTTCTGTTTGTGAAAGTATTTCTTTTATGTTTTCTTTTATTGGACACATTATAGTCTAATATAGACTAATATAGTCTAAAAGCAGCATGTATATATAAATGTATTTATATATTTTTCAATATTTCAGTGTTGGCCACTCTGGCACAGACGTATGTTGAGGTGATCAGCAGCGGTCGCGTGCCGTCTCTGGACAGCGCTGCGGAATCTTTAGCCGAGATTCACAACAATCGTGCCGTCAAAGAGGCTGTGGAGTTCTACCACTCTGAGATGACCAAACAGGTCCGATTCCCCACGGAGACCCAGCAGGAGCTTTCTGACATCCATGCAGGCGTAGAGAAAGAGGCCATCAGCATCTTCATCAGAGGCTCCTTCAATGATCAGGACCAGAAGTACCAGAAGGAGCTTGCGGTAAAGTAGAGCCAGTGATCATTCAGTCTGATACGACTGAGAAGTGAAGAGACTGATATCGTGAGAGAGAATATTATTAAAATTAAAATTTTGAAACCTCCAGAAACACCTAACGAAGGAATACGATGAGTTTGCTGAACAGAATCTGGAGGAGTCCCGTAAGGCATGCAGGTCCATCATCAGTCGAGTGTTTGGTCCTCTGGACGAGGCGGTGAAGGAAGGTACTTACATGAAGGTTGGAGGTTTTTTGCAGTACTGCAGCGCTCTGGAGGAAGCAGTTCAGCAGTACAGGTCAGAGAAAGGACACGGACTTATGGTGAGTCGTAATTTAACCACTAATATATTTACTAATAACATTAATAACAGAAATATTCTAAGTTCCCAGAGGAGAGCAGGTCCAGAAGCTGTTTGGATCTGAAACTCTACCAATCCCTCTCAACTGTCTTACTTGTAACTCCTCTTCTTCTCAGCTTGAAGAAGTATTGACAACCTATCTGGCTGAGAAGACTGAGGTTAAGCAGAGCATCCTAGCAGCTGAGAAGAAGATAGAGGGTAATTAACAGTACTGATAATAGAGAACTCAGAGAGGAGACTGTGTTGTTTCCCTGATAACACCTCCCCGTGTCTGTTCATCTTTTACTCTCTAGAGGAAACACGTAAGAGACAGGCTTTAGAGCTGCAGAACCAACTCCTAGAAGAACAGAGGAAACTGCTGCAAGAGGTGATTCAAAAAACTGAACTCTTCCTAGATGGCAAACATACAGTAGTTAAGGAAAACATGTGGATCATTACAGTGGTCCTCATAACGACACTTGATTCTGTTATAGTTGAGCTTAAATACAGCAGCATCAGCAGAGTGGGAGGAAAGAGGTGTTTGATCAGGTTGTGTAACCTTTGTGTGTTATTGTTTCAGGAGCTGCTGGATACGAAGAAACGGAAAAACTGTATTACTAGGATGTGCTGCTTTAAATGACGTTGTTTCTCCCGTTACATCATCAAGACAAGTTTATTTATATAGTACTTTTTATAAAGATGTTGTCTCAAAGCAGCTTTACAGAGTTTTTAAACAGACAGTTACAACATATACCCCCCAGTGAGCAAGAACACCTCCCTCAGACTGGAGGAAGAAACCTTGGGAGGAACCAGACTCACAAGTGGAGACCCGTCATCCTCTGATCAAACAGTGTTTACAGTTTAAACTTAATACCAAAGAAAAGAGTCTCTGTTTGAAATCTGGATAACAAAGCTTTAGAAGCTGCACAGATAGAGGCAGTCTCTGACTGATGCAGTCTCTGACTGAGGCAGTCTCTGACTGATGCAGTCTCTGACTGTGGCAGTCTCTGACTGAGTCTTTAAGTGGGCGTGAGCTGAAACAGTCCCATCCTATCTCAATGCTGGTACATCTGGATGGTACAGTGATGTAACTGAAGGTGTAGCAGTAACACAGATGGACAGGAGAGCTGGCTGGTGATGGTGGGGAGGAGAGCTGGCTGATGATGGTGAGAAGGTGAGCTGGCTGGTGATGGTGGGGAGGAGAGCTGGCTGATGATGGTGAGAAGGTGAGCTGGCTGGTGATGGTGGGGAGGAGGTCCTGATGGTCAGTCTTCAACAGCGTTCAACAGACGGGAGACAGTCATTACCTCAGGAGGAGTAAAGAGAGAGAGAGTTAGTTGGGCTCGGGAGTGAGACTGTAGAGAATATGAATATTCAGAATTTTAGAGTGAGGCTGGAGACTCCGGCAGATCTAACTATAACAGTCTAAACTAAAAGGAGAGAACCAGAAGATAACATGGACATGAGACCACCTGAGACACTGGGATCCCCCCACTCCACCATCAACAAACCTGTGTGATGGCGTGAAGAGGTGGAACAACAGCACCAACATCTCAGTTTACCATAAACCTCTGTGTCCAAGAACCCCCAGATCTTCTGCCTTTATCTAAAAGAGAAGCTTAATTCCCAAAAGATAAACTAAACCAGTCTGTGTTCAGTCTAGACTTAAAAGTTAAGACTGTGTCAGAGTCCCGAACATTAACTGGGAGATTATTCCACAGTTTGGGGGCTTTGTGGGAAAAAGCTCTTCCCCCCATTGAATTTAAAATATGGTCTCATATTTTTTAATGCCTGACATGTAGAGGAGACCACACACGAATAAATACCATGATAAATATTAAACAGTCATAAGCCTTTACTGATACATACTCAGAAAAATTTAAATCTTATCTTATTTTATCAAATTATGTACCTGGATTCCTAAATAACTTTGATAAGCTAACCACTGTTATCTGATCAGATATTCTATGTTTTATATCTGATGTTTTCTGATGTTTTATGATCTGATTTCTTATGTCTTTCTATGTCTTATATCTGATGTTTTATGATCTGATTTCTTCAGATCTGATGTCTTATGATCTGATTTCAGTCTTTATATAATTGTTTAATAAAAAAATCAAACATGAACATTCCTGAGGACAGTTCATTGATTTTGCAGTTTGAAACAGCTGCACATGTGTGTTATGCTTAACATGTGACCACAAAATGGACTAAAGATCCAGAAACAACTGGTCACTGCTTTACTTTGTGAAACAATCTACATATGGATACATACACTACCACTGAAAAGTTTGGGATCACAGTGAAATGTTCTTGTTTTAATGGAGTATCTTCTTCTTAACACAACAATGTACTGACGGGTCTCTAAAGAAAGTTGTTTCTTTCTGGTCATTGTTAGTCGGTCAGCAAGCCATCAACTGCTGATCTTCAGATACTAAACTAACCTAGAATGTTGTTCCCTTTTATACTCACTTATTAGTAGAATGTTTTTCAGCTGTGATCACAATTGATCAAGAGTGTCCGTACAACCAATTAGTCCAATAACATCCTTAACTTGGATTGGTGGTCGTACCAGGAGATTTAGACAGAGGACTGAGAATTACTGATAATAGAACTATATGTAAAATAAGCCTCTATACAAAAATAGACTTTAATACAAACATTTATATTCTTTAAAATCATCTGATACACTTACATTCATTGTGAAATGGACAATATTGTTTGTGAATTGTATGAAATAAAATTCTAAGGTGATCCTAAACTTTTAAGCCGTAGGATAGATGCCAAGCTGTGTTCGACACATCAACAGCACCTGTCTTGAGTTACACTGTTTCCACAATATGTGTGACAGAGTTATATAGTTTTACTGGATAAAGAGTCCAAATGAGTCCTTACTGTGGAGCCTCCAAGGGCCAGAAACGTCTGTAGGGGACAGGGGACAGCTCAAAGACACACTTAGCTCTTAAACCTGTTCAAACTGTTAATAACTCATTATAACTATACACAGCATGAAGACCACTGTCACCCCAGCGCTCCACAAAAAAACAGCTGAATCAGGTTTACCAGGTCAACACAAACGGGCAGGAACAAAACAATCAGCTCTATAATAACATTCTGGCCCTTCTGTGGAACAAAGTACCTTCATTTACAGTACTACAGCTCCCCCTGCTGTATAGTCTGGAATAGCTTGTTTTATAGACAGATAGACAGATAGATAGATCTGCTCTGTCTCTTCTTGTGGAGGGTGTCACAATTCGCTAACCAGTCCAGCCTGTCGTCCAGATGAATACCCAGAAATTTGTGGGTCCTGACCTTCTGCACATCACCCCCCTCAATAGAGACCTGCTGCAGAGAAGGCCTGGACCTTCTGAAGTCCACATCTTCCTTTGTTTGTGATGTTCAGCTGCAGGTGGTTGGATTTACATCACACCACAAGGTCCTCTCTCAGGAACCTCAGGAATCAGCACTCTCTCAGCAGTGTCATCTGAGAACTTCTGCATGTGGCATGACTCCTGAATTCTGGTGTGTGGAGGGTGAACAGGACTGGAGAGAGCACGTTGAGAGCTCCTGATCACGGTGTCCCAGGTGCAGACCCTGATTTGAACATATTGTGGTCTCCTAGTGAGGTAGTCCGTGATCCAGGTGACCAGATGTGATTCGAGTTTGTGGTTTTTGAAGTCAGTCTTGTTGTTTAAGGGATTTACATCTTTGAGGTCTATTTACAGTTTTTCAATGACAGCTTTAAAATTTGCATCACATGACCTTTCCTAACGAAGACTGTGAACAAGCTCTAATTAAGGTCTGAGACTTTGTCTGAGAGCTCAAGTCTATTGGAGTACCAAAACCTTTATATATATATATTATTTAATGTAAATATATTGTAGTGTTTAATGTAAGACTATAGTATTTCAGTTAAAATATATAGTACATCCAATATAGTATACACAGTATAGTATAAACATATGTCACATATATAGTGTACAGTGTAAGAATAAAAGAAATGTATATTACATAGTATAAAATGTAAGAATATAGTATTTAGTGTAAATATATAGTATAGAGTGTTTAATGTAAGAATATAGTATTTAGTGTAAATATATAGTATAGAGTGTTTAATGTAAGAATATAGTATTTAGTGTAAATATATAGTATAGAGTGTTTAATGTAAGAATATAGTATTTAGTGTAAATATATGGTATAGAGTGTATAATGTAAGAATATAGTATTTAGTGTAAATATATGGTATAGAGTGTTTAATGTAAGAATATAGTATTTAGTGTAAATATATAGTACAGAGTGTTTAATGTAAGAATATAGTATTTAGTGTACATATATTTTATAGTGTTTAATGTAAGAATATAGTATTTAGTGTAAATATATAGTATAAAGTGTTTAATGTAAGAATATAGTATTTAGTGTAAATATATAGTACAGAGTGTTTAATGTAAGAATATAGTATTTAGTGTAAATATATAGTATAAAGTGTTTGATGTAAGAATATAGTATTTAGTGTAAATATATGGTATAGAGTGTTTAATGTAAGAATAAAGTATTTAGTGTAAATATATAGTATAGAGAGTTTAATGTAAGAATATAGTATTTAATGTAAATATATGGTATAGAGTGTTTAATGTAAGAATATAGTATTTAGTGTAAATATATAGTATAGAGAGTTTAATGTAAGAATATAGTATTTAGTGTAAATATATGGTATAGAGTGTTTAATGTAAGAATATAGTATTTAGTGTAAATATATAGTATAGAGAGTTTAATGTAAGAATATAGTATTTAGTGTAAATATATGGTACAGAGTGTTTAATGTAAGAATAAAGTATTTAGTGTAAATATATGGTATAGAGTGTATAATGTAAGAATATAGTATTTAGTGTAAATATATAGTATAGAGTGTTTAATGTAAGAATGTAGTATTTAGTGTATATATATATGGTATAGAGTGTATAATGTAAGAATATAGTATTTAGTGTAAATATATAGTATAAAGTATTTAATGTAAGAATATAGTATTTAGTGTACATATATAGTATAGTGTTTGATGTAAGAATATAGTATTTAGTGTAAATATATAGTATAGAGTGTTTAATGTAAGAATATAGTATTTAGTGTAAATATATAGTATAGAGTGTTTAATGTAAGAATATAGTATTTAGTGTAAATATATAGTACAGAGTGTTTAATGTAAGAATATAGTATTTAGTGTACATATATTTTATAGTGTTTAATGTAAGAATATAGTATTTAGTGTAAATATATAGTACAGAGTGTTTAATGTAAGAATATAGTATTTAGTGTACATATATAGTATAGTGTTTGATGTAAGAATATAGTATTTAGTATAAATATATGGTATAGAGTGTTTAATGTAAGAATATAGTATTTAGTGTAAATATATAGTACAGAATGTTTAATGTAAGAATATAGTATTTAGTATAAATATATGGTATAGAGTGTTTAATGTAAGAATATAGTATTTAGTGTAAATATATAGTATAGAGTGTTTAATGTAAGAATATAGTATTTAGTATAAATATATGGTATAGAGTGTTTAATGTAAGAATATAGTATTTAGTATAAATATATGGTATAGAGTGTTTAATGTAAGAATATAGTATTTAGTGTAAATATATAGTATAGAGTGTTTAATGTAAGAATATAGTATTTAGTGTTTACTGTAGAGACTGAAGGTCTGTATTGAGGTTTAAGGAGAGTCTCCAGGTTTCTTACACACTGTTTATTTCTCTCCTGCGTTGAGGGAGGTGAGGGTCTTTAGGGCTACAGTCTGGAGGAAGTAGGGATGGTGTTGCAGAAGCTATTTTGGTTTTGCTGCTTTTTATATGTTTTAACTGATGTATGTGTTTATTACAGTGTACCCGTCAAACAGCATTACAAGAAGATTAAATTCAAACACTTCTACAGATCATTCTCCAACAGTTCTGAACATGGCCTGCTATTTCTCTCACATTAATCTAAGCTCTGATGGTTTTGCTAATTTGATCACTTTAGCTCTGATTATCATGAAGAGCAGCGTCTGGTTATTGGTCTACATTTGCTCATTTCTCATGTATCTTCTGTAATGGTGGCTCACCTGATGATGGGCTTGAATCCAGACTCCTTATGCTTCACTGAGGAGTCTTAACCAGATGAGCTTCCCAGTCCAAGCAGTAGGACGGTGGAGCAGGTAAGAAAGGGTAAACTGGAGGATGGATTACCACTACACTAATCTATTACCCAGCCCAGTTGTTAGTTGGGTTTATAAAATAAGAGGCCCGAAAAGAGGTGTAAAAGAAAAAAACACAAAGCCGTTCTATGGATACCGAGAACAAAGGATGCCCGGGGAAAACACTGCTCACCTCAGAAGAATGAGAAGAAATAAAAATAAAGGGCAGAAAAAGAGTTTTCCCAAAAGAAATACTAAAAAACAAAGATTCCAACAAAAGCCCTACTTTTTATTTATGTATTAAATTTCTTTTTGTTTGTTTTTGGTTTTTTTTTGGAGAAAGGAAAAAGAATCCTCGAGAGCAGAGATTGACAATTAAGGGGAGCACAAACAACTCTCAGCCCGAAATTACCGGCTGTGCTCTGAGCCTCAAGGTGAGACACAGACCCAGGACCCCAATCTTCCTTGCTGGCCTTTATATAGCCCTACCGCCACGTGCAGGGTGTTGGGCCTGATTGGTAGCTCAGCATTGCCCTCTGGTGGCCAGGACCCGGCCAGGCCCAGAGCCAGCCCTTACATCTTCTTGACACCAAGCTGTCCTCCAAAAGTCTTCGTCTCACTCTGCGTTCAGATGCACTCACACCTGTCCTCTGTTGGTCCTGAGCGAGCTCTGCACTGGTGGTGACCCGATCACGGTCCTGATGCTTGCTTGACTTTTTTGGGTGTCCTGAAGCTTCTTCACTGCAGTTGAACCACTCTCCTTGAAGTTCTTGATGATTGGATGAATGGTTGATTGTAAGAACACACCATAAGAACACTTTAAAGCACCACTTCCCTTTTAAAGCAGCCAGTCTGCTCTTCTAATCAGCAGGACAGAGGGAGATCAGCTGTCTCCTCATTAGGCTTTTCTCCTGAGCTAACAAGATCATCACTGAAATGATGTGTGAGGTCATTCTGTAGGGCTGGAATGAGGTCATTTCTGTGATGAGGTCATTTTTCATGGCAGGGAATGACTTCATCTGATCATCTTCAAAATCTAGAGTTAATACAGATTAACACCAGAAGAACTGAAACAGCAAACTCTCAAAACTTTTGGCCACGACTGCCTAGTCAGCCTGTATGCTGTGTATTATGAAAGTTTAAATTTAATAATGACCATCAGGTAAAAGCACAGAATGTCTAAATATATATGACCTCCTACAAAAAATCAGAGGACTGCCCATCATAATATCCTAGCCTTGTTTTGTCCCATCATGGATGAAAATGCTAAACCTTGAACAGCTTCTTCAACATCTGTCCCAACATTCGCCCTCTGGTGGGCGTTTACAATAAAACTACAGAAATGTGTGATTAACTTAAATGTTTCAACTTCTTAGTTTCTAAGTGAAAATATATTTACACGTCCTCCACAGAGCACACGCTTAGAACAATTCAATTCTTTGTAGAGTTTAAAAGGTGCAGTGTGTAGTGTTTAGTGGCATCTAGTGGTGAGACTGCAGATTGCAACCACCTGAAAAGCCTTCCCTTGCACGATGGGGCTTTATAACCTGCTTGTGGGCCTTGGGGCTACAGGTCACGGACCCAAAACCTTCCTACCAGCTACCAGTTGGCTGCTCCAGCACAGTCATCCAATCCTGCACACCCCTGAACCCAGGACCGAACCATTAAAACCCATTAGAGAGTCTGTTATGGTCAAAAATCCAAATCCATTCCCAAAGAAGCAGAAGATCTCTTCTCCAGGTTTGAGTTTACATTGAACTCCTACACAACCTCAACTGGTCCTGCAGTTTCATTCTAGGAGGCAGAAAGTTTAGCAAACTTAAACCCCCAACTAATCATCAAAGCGTCCGTTCAGGACATTTAATACGTTTTAACAGCTGCAGAACATCAGATTTAATCAATAAACTGTTTAACACACTCCAGCAATCAGATAACGGAGAATCTCTGGGTCAACAGGAGACTGGCAGTGATCGGATTTCTGCCTAATTCTTCAAGTTTCATCATTTCCATCTCGCTAGCTGCTGGACTGAACGCTGCTGGCTTACTCCTGCACAATCACGGACTGAGGCACTGAAAGAAATCTGAGTAGAGCTGGTTTTACACCAAGTGATAAAATCTTGAGTGTTGCTGGAGTTGAGTCGCGCTCGCGTCATCTCAGTTTAGTGTAAGGAGGTCGAGACTGCTGGTCATCTGGTTCTCATCCTAGCGTTCCGATATTTAAGATTATCGTAAGTCTGAAGTCTCAGCTCACGCAAATAGTGATTGAACACTGTCAGCAACCAATAGGAGAGCTCTGTTCAGCACTAAACAGGAAGCCGTGAGGCGAGTACAGGAATGTCTGGCAGGTACAGAAGGTAGACATGGAGGGAAGTCCGGCGAGGGTTCAGAAACTGTGGATCTTCTGGACTGTACCAAAGGAGGAGAAACTGGTGGAGCTGCGGAGTGAGCTGCGGAGTGAGCTGCGGAGTGAGCTGCGGAGTGAGCTGCGTCTTCCCGTTTATACCACGACAGAGTGGAAAAGTTAAAAAGGTGAACAGAAATCACTGAAGTTCTCCAAATCCAAAATGATACAAATCCAAGATGGCAGCAGCTCCGGCTCATTTTTGAGTTTCTTCTAACGTTCCCTCCTTTCAAGAACTTTAGTTCACTTTTTATTAGTGTTGCTCTTTGATTATTTATAGTGTATATACTGTACTGTTTATTTATATTGTATATACTATACTGTTCATTATGTATAGTGTATATACACTGTACTGTTTATTATGTTTAGTGTATATACTGTACTGTTCATTATGTATAGTGTATATACTGTACTGTTTATTATTTATATTGTATATACTATACTGTTCATTATGTATAGTGTATATACTGTACTGTTTATTATTTATATTGTATATACTGTACTGTTTATTTATATTGTATATACTATACTGTTCATTATGTATAGTGTATATACTGTACTGTTTATTATTTATATTGTATATACTGTACTGTTTATTTATATTGTATATACTGTACTGTTTATTATGTATAGTGTATATACTGTACTGTTTATTATTTATATTGTATATACTATACTGTTCATTATGTATAGTGTATATACTGTACTGTTTATTATTTATATTGTATATACTATACTGTTCATTATGTATAGTGTATATACTGTACTGTTTATTATTTATATTGTATATACTGTACTGTTTATTTATATTGTATATACTGTACTGTTTATGTATAGTGTATATACTGTACTGTTTATTATGTATATTGTATATACTATACTGTTCATTATGTATAGTGTATATACTGTACTGTTTATTATTTATATTGTATATACTGTACTGTATTTATATTGTATATACTGTACTGTTTATTATGTATATTGTATATACTGTACTGTTTATTATTTATATTGTATATACTATACTGTTCATTATGTATAGTGTATATACTGTACTGTTTATTATTTATATCGTATATACTGTACTGTTTATTTGTATTGTACATATTGTACTGTTTATTATTTATATTGTATATACTGTACTGTTTATTACGTATAGTGTTTATACTGTACTGTTTATGTATAGTGTATATACTGTACTGTTTATTATTTATATTGTATATACTGTACTGTTTATTATGTATAGTGTATATACTGTACTGTTTATTATTTATATTGTATATACTGTACTGTTTATTTATATTGTATATACTATACTGTTCATTATGTATAGTGTATATACTGTACTGTTTATTATTTATATTGTATATACTGTACTGTTTATTTATATTGTATATACTGTACTGTTTATTATGTATAGTGTATATACTGTACTGTTTATTATTTATATTGTATATACTATACTGTTCATTATGTATAGTGTATATACTGTACTGTTTATTATTTATATTGTATATACTATACTGTTCATTATGTATAGTGTATATACTGTACTGTTTATTATTTATATTGTATATACTGTACTGTTTATTTATATTGTATATACTGTACTGTTTATGTATAGTGTATATACTGTACTGTTTATTATGTATATTGTATATACTATACTGTTCATTATGTATAGTGTATATACTGTACTGTTTATTATTTATATTGTATATACTGTACTGTATTTATATTGTATATACTGTACTGTTTATTATGTATATTGTATATACTGTACTGTTTATTATTTATATTGTATATACTATACTGTTCATTATGTATAGTGTATATACTGTACTGTTTATTATTTATATCGTATATACTGTACTGTTTATTTGTATTGTACATATTGTACTGTTTATTATTTATATTGTATATACTGTACTGTTTATTACGTATAGTGTTTATACTGTACTGTTTATGTATAGTGTATATACTGTACTGTTTATTACGTATAGTGTATATACTGTACTGTTTATTATTTATATTGTATATACTGTACTGTTTATTATGTATAGTGTTTATACTGTACTGTTTATTATGTATAGTGTTTATACTGTACTGTTTACTTATTTTGTATATACTGTACTGTTTATTACATATAGTGTTTATACTGTACTGTTTATTATTTATATTGTATATACTGTACTGTTTATGTGTAGTGTATATACTGTACTGTTTATTATGTATAGTGTATATACTGTACTGTTTATTTATATTGCATATACTGTACTGTTTATTTATATTGTATATATTGTACTGTTTATTTATATTGTATATACTGTACTGTTTATTATTTATATTGTATATACTGTACTGTTTATTTATATTGTATATAATGTACTGTTTATTATGTATAGTGTATATACTGTACTGTTTATGTATAGTGTATATACAGTACTGTTTATCTATATTGTATATACTGTACTGTTTATTATTTATATTGTATATACTGTACTGTTTATTATGTATAGTGTATATACTGTACTGTTTATTTATATTGTACATACTGTACTGTTTATTATTTAGTGTTTATACTGTACTGTTTATTATGTATAGTGTATATACTGTACTGTTTATTATGTAAAGTGTATATACTGTACTGTTTATTTATATTGCATATACTGTATTGTTTATTATGTATAGTGTATATACTGTACTGTTTATTATGTATAGTGTATATACTGTACTGTTTATTACGTATACTGTATATACTGTACTGTTTATTATTTATATTGTATATACTGTACTGTTTATTACGTATACTGTATATACTGTACTGTTTATTATTTATATTGTATATACTGTACTGTTTATTATTTATAGTGTATATACTGTACTGTTTATTATGTATAGTGTATATACTGTACTGTTTATTTACATTGTATATACTGCACTGTTTATGTTCAGTGTATATACTGTACTATTTATATTGTATATACTGTACTGTTTATTATTTATAGTGTATATACTGTACTGTTTATTATTTATATTGTATATACAGTACTGTTTATTATGTATAGTGTATATACTGTACTGTTTATTATTTATAGTGTATATACTATACTGTTTATTATGTATAGTGTATATACTGTACTGTTTATTATTTATATTGTATATACTGTACTGTTTATTATGTATAGTGTATATACTGTACTGTTTATTATATTGTATATTCTGTATAGTGTATATACACTGTACTGTTTATTATGTATAGTGTATAAACACTGTACTGTTTATTATGTATAGTGTATATACGGTACTGTTTATTTATAGTGTATATACTGTACTGTTTATTATGTATAGTGTATATACTGTACTGTTTATTATGTATAGTGTATATACGGTACTGTTTATTTATATTGTATATATTGTACTGTTTATTATTTATATTGTATATACTGTACTGTTTATTATGTATAGTGTATATACTGCACTGTTTATTTATATTGTAAATACTGTACTGTTTATTATGTATAGTGTATATACTGTACTGTTTATTTACATTGTATATACTGCACTGTTTGTGTTTAGTGTATATACTGTACTATTTATAGTGTATATACTGTACTGTTTATTATTTATAGTGTATATACTGTACTGTTTATTATGTATAGTGTATATACTGTACTGTTTATTATTTATATTGTATATACTGTACTCTTTATTATGTATAGTGTATATACTGTACTGTTTATTATATTGTATATTCTGTATAGTGTATATACACTGTACTGTTTATTATGTATAGTGTATATACTGTACTGTTTATTATTTATAGTGTATATACACTGTACTGTTTATTATGTATAGTGTATATACGGTACTGTTTATTTATAGTGTATATACTGTACTGTTTATTATGTATAGTGTATATACTGTACTGTTTATTATGTACAGTGTATATACGGCACTGTTTATTTATATTGTATATATTGTACTGTTTATTTATATTGTATATACTGTACTGTTTACTTATTTTGTATATACTGTACTGTTTATTACTTAGAGTGTATATACTGTACTGTTTATTATTTATATTGTATATACTGTACTGTTTATTAGTATTGTATATACTGTACTGTTTATTATGTATAGTGTATATACTGTACTGTTTATTATGTATAGTGTATATACTGTACTGTTTATTTATATTGCATATACTGTACTGTTTATTATTTATATTGTATATATTGTACTGTTTATTTATATTGTATATACTGTACTGTTTATTTATAATGTATATAATGTACTGTTTATTATGTATAGTGTATATACTGTACTGTTTATGTATAGTGTATATACAGTACTGTTTATTTATATTGTATATACTGTACTGTTTATTTATATTGTATATACTGTACTGTTTATTACGTATAGTGTATATACTGTACTATTTATTTATATTGTATATACTGTACTGTTTATTATTTATAGTGTTTATACTGTACTGTTTATTATGTATAGTGTATATACTGTACTGTTTATGATGTAAAGTGTATATACGGTACTGTTTATTTACATTGTATATACTGTACTGTTCATTATGTTTAGTGTATATACTGTACTGTTTATTACGTATAGTGTATATACTGTACTATTTATTATGAATAGTGTATATACTGTACTGTTTATTTATACTGTATATACTGTACTGTTTATTATTTATATTGTATATACTGTACTGTTTATTATGTATAGTGTATATACTGTACTGTTCATTTACATTGTATATACTGTACTGTTTATTATGTATAGTGTATATACTGTACTGTTTATTTACATTGTATATACTGCACTGTTCATGTTTAGTGTATATACTGTACTATTTATAGTGTATATACTGTACTGTTTATTATTTATATTGTATATACAGTACTGTTCATTATGTATAGTGTATATACTGTACTGTTTATTTATAGTGTATATACTGTACTGTTTATTATGTATAGTGTTTATACTGTACTGTTTATTATTTATATTGTATATACTGTACTGTTTATTACGTATAGTGTATATACTGTACTGTTTATTATATTGTATATTCTGTATAGTGTATATACACTGTACTGTTTATTATGTATAGTGTATATACTGTACTGTTTATTATTTATAGTGTACATACACTGTACTCTTTATTATGTATAGTGTATATACGGTACTGTTTATTTATAGTGTATATACTGTACTGTTTATTATGTATAGTGTATATACTGTACTGTTTATTATGTATAGTGTATATACAGTACTGTTTATTTATATTTTATATATTGTACTGTTTATTTATATTGTATATACTGTACTGTTTACTTATTTTGTATATACTGTACTGTTTATTATGTATAGTGTATATACTGTACTGTTTATTATTTATATTGTATATACTGTACTGTTTATTATGTATAGTGTATATACTGTACTGTTTATTTACATTGCATATACTGTACTGTTTATTATTTATATTGTACATATTGTACTGTTTATTTATATTGTATATACTGTACTGTTTATTATTTATATTGTATATACTGTACTGTTTATTTATATTGTATATAATGTACTGTTTATTATGTATAGTGTATATACTGTACTGTTTATGTATAGTGTATATACAGTACTGTTTATTTATATTGCATATACTGTATTGTTTATTATGTATAGTGTATATACTGTACTGTTTATTATGTAAAGTGTATATACTGTACTGTTTATTTACATTGTATATACTGTACTGTTTATTATGTTTAGTGTATATACTGTACTGTTTATTACGTATAGTGTATATACTGTACTGTTTATTTATATTGTATATAATGTACTGTTTATTATGTATAGTGTATATACTGTACTGTTTATGTATAGTGTATATACAGTACTGTTTATTTATATTGCATATACTGTATTGTTTATTATTTATATTGTATATACTGTACTGTTTATTATGTATAGTGTATATACTGTACTGTTTATTTACATTGCATATACTGTACTGTTTATTATTTATATTGTACATATTGTACTGTTTATTTATATTGTATATACTGTACTGTTTATTATTTATATTGTATATACTGTACTGTTTATTTATATTGTATATAATGTACTGTTTATTATGTATAGTGTATATACTGTACTGTTTATGTATAGTGTATATACAGTACTGTTTATTTATATTGCATATACTGTATTGTTTATTATGTATAGTGTATATACTGTACTGTTTATTATGTAAAGTGTATATACTGTACTGTTTATTTACATTGTATATACTGTACTGTTTATTATGTTTAGTGTATATACTGTACTGTTTATTACGTATAGTGTATATACTGTACTGTTTATTATGAATAGTGTATATACTGTACTGTTTATTTATACTGTATATACTGTACTGTTTATTATTTATAAAGTATATACGGTACTGTTTATTACGTATAGTGTATATACTGTACTGTTTGATTACATTGTATATACTGTACTGTTTATTATGTATAGTGTATATACTGTACTGTTTATTTACATTGTATATACTGCACTGTTTATGTTTAGTGTATATACTGTACTATTTATATTGTATATACTGTACTGTTTATTATTTATATTGTATATACTGTACTGTTTACTTATGTTGTATATACTGTACTGTTTATTACGTATAGTGTATATACTGTACTGTTTATTATTTATATTGTATATACTGTACTGTTTATTAGTATTGTATATACTGTACTGTTTATTATGTATAGTGTATATACTGTACTGTTTATTTACATTGCATATACTGTACTGTTTATTATTCATATTGTATATATTGTACTGTTTATTCATATAGTACATACTGTACTGTTTATTTATATTGTATATAATGTACTGTTTATTATGTATAGTGTATGTACTGTACTGTTTATGTATAGTGTATATACAGTACTGTTTATTTATATTGTATATACTGTACTGTTTATTATTTATATTGTATATACTGTACTGTTTATTACGTATAGTGTATATACTGTACTGTTTATTTATATTGTATATACTGTACTGTTTATTATTTATAGTGTTTATACTGTACTGTTTATTATGTATAGTGTATATACTGTACTGTTTATTATGTAAAGTGTATATACTGTACTGTTTATTTACATTGTATATACTGTACTGTTTATTATGTTTAGTGTATATACTGTACTGTTTATTACGTATAGTGTATATACTGTACTGTTTATTTATACTGTATATACTGTACTGTTTATTATTTATATTGTATATACTGTACTGTTTATTATGTATAGTGTATATACTGTACTGTTTATTTACATTGTATATACTGTACTGTTTATTATGTATAGTGTATATACTATACTGTTTATTTACATTGTATATACTGCACTGTTTGTTTAGTGTATATACTGTACTATTTATATTGTATATACTGTACTGTTTATTATTTATAGTGTATATACTGTACTGTTTATTATTTATATTGTATATACAGTACTGTTCATTATGTATAGTGTATATACTGTACTGTTTATTTATAGTGTATATACTGTACTGTTTATTATGTATAGTGTTTATACTGTACTGTATTATTTATATTGTATATACTGTGCTGTTTATTATGTATAGTGTATATACTGTACTGTTTATTATATTGTATATTCTGTATAGTGTATATACACTGTACTGTTTATTATTGTATAGTGTATTATTGTATATGTATAGTGTATATACGGTACTGTTTATTTATAGTGTATATACTGTCCTGTTTATTATGTATAGTGTATATACGGTACTGTTTATTTATATCATATATATTGTACTGTTTATTATTTATATTGTATATACTGTACTGTTTATTATGTATAGTGTATATACTGTACTGTTCATTTACATTGTATATACTGCACTGTTTATGTTTAGTGTATATACTGTACTGTTTATTATGTATAGTGTATATACTGTACTGTTTATTATTTATAGTGTATATACACTGTACTGTTTATTATGTATAGTGTATATACGGTACTGTTTATTTATATTGTATATATTGTACTGTTTATTTATATTGTATATACTGTACTGTTTATTATGTATAGTGTATATACTGTACTGTTTATTTACATTGTATATACTGTACTGTTAATTATTTATATTATATATACTGCATTGTTTATGTTTAGTGTATATACTGTACTATTTATATTGTATAGACTGTACTGTTTATTATTTATATTGTATATACTGTACTGTTTATTATTTATAGTGTATATACAGTACTGTTTATTATTTATATTGTATATACAGTACTGTTCATTATGTATAGTGTATATACTGTACTGTTCATTATGTATAGTGTATATACTGTACTGTTTATTATTTATATTGTATATACAGTACTGTTCATTATGTATAGTGTATATACTGTACTGTTTATTATGTAGTGTATATACTGTACTGTTTATTATGTATATTGTATATACTGTACTGTTTATTATGTATAGTGTATATACTGTACTGTTTATTATTTATAGTGTATATATTGTACTGTTTATTTATATTGTATATAGTGTACTGTTTATTATTTATATTGTATATACTGTACTGTTTATTATGTATAGTGTATATACTGTACTGTTTATTATGTATATTGTATATACGGTACTGTTTATTTATATTGTATATATTGTACTGTTTATTATTTATATTGTATATACTGTACTGTTTATTATGTATAGTGTTTATACTGTACTGATGAATTTATCTACTGTGGGACTAATATAGGGTAATCTTCTAATTCAGGGCGAACGGGGCTACAGTTACAATTAGCCTATCAGCTGACCGTACATTTACATGAATTATATAAATGATATAAATTATATAAATGGGAAATAATCTCAAAAGGAATCGAGTTCAGTCTTGTTGTAAATAGTGACTCTGAAAGACCCCCAGTCTTTGATAAATCATAGTCTGAGACTAGTGTTTATTTACATTGTATATACTGTACTGTTTATTATGTATAGTGTATATACTATACTGTTTATTTACATTGTATATACTGCACTGTTTGTTTAGTGTATATACTGTACTATTTATATTGTATATACTGTACTGTTTATTATTTATAGTGTATATACTGTACTGTTTATTATTTATATTGTATATACAGTACTGTTCATTATGTATAGTGTATATACTGTACTGTTTATTTATAGTGTATATACTGTACTGTTTATTATGTATAGTGTTTATACTGTACTGTATTATTTATATTGTATATACTGTGCTGTTTATTATGTATAGTGTATATACTGTACTGTTTATTATATTGTATATTCTGTATAGTGTATATACACTGTACTGTTTATTATTGTATAGTGTATTATTGTATATGTATAGTGTATATACGGTACTGTTTATTTATAGTGTATATACTGTCCTGTTTATTATGTATAGTGTATATACGGTACTGTTTATTTATATCATATATATTGTACTGTTTATTATTTATATTGTATATACTGTACTGTTTATTATGTATAGTGTATATACTGTACTGTTCATTTACATTGTATATACTGCACTGTTTATGTTTAGTGTATATACTGTACTGTTTATTATGTATAGTGTATATACTGTACTGTTTATTATTTATAGTGTATATACACTGTACTGTTTATTATGTATAGTGTATATACGGTACTGTTTATTTATATTGTATATATTGTACTGTTTATTTATATTGTATATACTGTACTGTTTATTATGTATAGTGTATATACTGTACTGTTTATTTACATTGTATATACTGTACTGTTAATTATTTATATTATATATACTGCATTGTTTATGTTTAGTGTATATACTGTACTATTTATATTGTATATACTGTACTGTTTATTATTTATATTGTATATACTGTACTGTTTATTATTTATAGTGTATATACAGTACTGTTTATTATTTATATTGTATATACAGTACTGTTCATTATGTATAGTGTATATACTGTACTGTTCATTATGTATAGTGTATATACTGTACTGTTTATTATTTATATTGTATATACAGTACTGTTCATTATGTATAGTGTATATACTGTACTGTTTATTATGTAGTGTATATACTGTACTGTTTATTATGTATATTGTATATACTGTACTGTTTATTATGTATAGTGTATATACTGTACTGTTTATTATTTATAGTGTATATATTGTACTGTTTATTTATATTGTATATAGTGTACTGTTTATTATTTATATTGTATATACTGTACTGTTTATTATGTATATTGTATATACGGTACTGTTTATTTATATTGTATATATTGTACTGTTTATTATTTATATTGTATATACTGTACTGTTTATTATGTATAGTGTTTATACTGTACTGATGAATTTATCTACTGTGGGACTAATATAGGGTAATCTTCTAATTCAGGGCGAACGGGGCTACAGTTACAATTAGCCTATCAGCTGACCGTACATTTACATGAATTATATAAATGATATAAATTATATAAATGGGAAATAATCTCAAAAGGAATCGAGTTCAGTCTTGTTGTAAATAGTGACTCTGAAAGACCCCCAGTCTTTGATAAATCATAGTCTGAGACTAGTGTTTATTTACATTGTATATACTGTACTGTTTATTATGTATAGTGTATATACTATACTGTTTATTTACATTGTATATACTGCACTGTTTGTTTAGTGTATATACTGTACTATTTATATTGTATATACTGTACTGTTTATTATTTATAGTGTATATACTGTACTGTTTATTATTTATATTGTATATACAGTACTGTTCATTATGTATAGTGTATATACTGTACTGTTTATTTATAGTGTATATACTGTACTGTTTATTATGTATAGTGTTTATACTGTACTGTATTATTTATATTGTATATACTGTGCTGTTTATTATGTATAGTGTATATACTGTACTGTTTATTATATTGTATATTCTGTATAGTGTATATACACTGTACTGTTTATTATTGTATAGTGTATTATTGTATATGTATAGTGTATATACGGTACTGTTTATTTATAGTGTATATACTGTCCTGTTTATTATGTATAGTGTATATACGGTACTGTTTATTTATATCATATATATTGTACTGTTTATTATTTATATTGTATATACTGTACTGTTTATTATGTATAGTGTATATACTGTACTGTTCATTTACATTGTATATACTGCACTGTTTATGTTTAGTGTATATACTGTACTGTTTATTATGTATAGTGTATATACTGTACTGTTTATTATTTATAGTGTATATACACTGTACTGTTTATTATGTATAGTGTATATACGGTACTGTTTATTTATATTGTATATATTGTACTGTTTATTTATATTGTATATACTGTACTGTTTATTATGTATAGTGTATATACTGTACTGTTTATTTACATTGTATATACTGTACTGTTAATTATTTATATTATATATACTGCATTGTTTATGTTTAGTGTATATACTGTACTATTTATATTGTATATACTGTACTGTTTATTATTTATATTGTATATACTGTACTGTTTATTATTTATAGTGTATATACAGTACTGTTTATTATTTATATTGTATATACAGTACTGTTCATTATGTATAGTGTATATACTGTACTGTTCATTATGTATAGTGTATATACTGTACTGTTTATTATTTATATTGTATATACAGTACTGTTTATTATTTATATTGTATATACAGTACTGTTCATTATGTATAGTGTATATACTGTACTGTTTATTATGTAGTGTATATACTGTACTGTTTATTATGTATATTGTATATACTGTACTGTTTATTATGTATAGTGTATATACTGTACTGTTTATTATTTATAGTGTATATATTGTACTGTTTATTTATATTGTATATAGTGTACTGTTTATTATTTATATTGTATATACTGTACTGTTTATTATGTATAGTGTATATACTGTACTGTTTATTATGTATATTGTATATACGGTACTGTTTATTTATATTGTATATATTGTACTGTTTATTATTTATATTGTATATACTGTACTGTTTATTATGTATAGTGTTTATACTGTACTGATGAATTTATCTACTGTGGGACTAATATAGGGTAATCTTCTAATTCAGGGCGAACGGGGCTACAGTTACAATTAGCCTATCAGCTGACCGTACATTTACATGAATTATATAAATGATATAAATTATATAAATGGGAAATAATCTCAAAAGGAATCGAGTTCAGTCTTGTTGTAAATAGTGACTCTGAAAGACCCCCAGTCTTTGATAAATCATAGTCTGAGACTAGTGTTTAGATGTGAGAGGAGTTCACATGCACTGAGAAATCTGATTACGGAGTTCTAATCAAGCTCTCCTATTGGCTTTACCAGATCTCCTGCAAGAAATCAGAGTACTGCTGTTTATATGATCACCTGAATAATCAGATATCTGCTGAAATCTGATTATGTTTGGATTAATGTGCACATAAACACACTCACTGATTCAAATCTGAGGAGGCCAGTCGAGCAGCTTAGCTTTCAACGCCTCAATTGTGGTCAACTCAAACACATAAGGTCGCGTTACTGGTGTCAGAATGAGCGCAGTCCATAGCCAAGCTGGACCCCCCCACCCCCATCCCCCCCATCCCAATAATCCTCAGTTTTCATGGCCCCCTCTTTCCATCACCACCACCAATCAGCGACCCCTCTAAGATATATAAACGAGCGGAACGTGTTTATTTAGCCGACAACAGAAATTTGACACGTCATGATTTGAAAACACCGTCATCGTTCTGAAACACCCCCCAACACCTTATTACCCCTCGTACCACCCAAGCCTAGGGGTCCCGGGGGGGCCTGAAAGATATGGGCTTTCATTAAAACCACACAGTTTCTATTCGTAACGCGCTCGGTGCTGAAGTGAAGACGCCCTCCGAGCGACTTCCAGACGGTCTGCGAACTCTGAGCCAGTCCAACTCTGAGCCAGTCCAACTCTGAGCCAGTCCAACTCTGAGCCAGGTCAACTCTGAGCCAGGTCAACTCTGAGCCAGGTCAACTCTGAGCCAGGTCAACTCTGAGCCAGTCCAACTCTGAGCCAGGTCAACTCTGAGCCAGTCCAACTCTGAGCCAGGTCAACTCTGAGCCAGGCCAACTCTGAGCCAGGCCAACTCTGAGCCAGGTCAACTCTGAGCCAGGTCAACTCTGAGCCAGGTCAACTCTGAGCCAGGTCAACTCTGAGCCAGTCCAACTCTGAGCCAGTCCAACTCTGAGCCAGTCCAACTCTGAGCCAGTCCAACTCTGAGCCAGTCCAACTCTGAGCCAGTCCAACTCTGAGCCAGTCCAACTCTGAGCCAGTCCAACTCATCAGCTGAAGCCGGACATACACTCTTCAACACTTCACACACCTGAACGCATGAAAAGGAGACGAGAAGAGCCAGAAAGGAGCCAAATAATTTAGTCGTCAATATATAAACAAGCATTTTTGCCCAAAGTATGATGTACAAGCTAACAAAAGCAGTGTAAAACAACTCCTAAATGTAGAACCATTACCAAAGGTCTGTATAAATAGAATAACTTACGATTCTACCTGTAACATGAGTGAGTCTGGCGCCCCCTCCAGCGAAGCCTAACACAATAAAAAGCAAATCTGAACACTTACTACTGGGTCTGGGTCACTCCAGCACCTTCCTTCGGGATGGCGAGGGAGGGGTGGCTTGGGGGGAGGGGGTCAGGGGTTTGGGGGGGGAGGGGTGAAAGCTACAACTTTGAATGACAGGCCTTTTCGGAAAACCATTATCAATAAAATCAGACCATTATCAAAACGAAACAATTGAGGCACATGGTAGTGATTTAAAAAAAAACAAAACAAACAAAAACAAAAAGACCCTAAAAATAATAAACATGGTGATATGGTTACGGTATACCATCACAAATTCAGCATAACAAGGAATCGATGCTACAAATGGCCAAACACATCAGTGGGAGAGACGAAGAGGCGAGTGTTTGGAGGTTTCTCAGAGTCCGTCACTCGTAGGTAGTTGTTCTCGTCCAGCTCTGATTGGACTGATGAATTATTCAGAGTTTCAGAGAAAAGGGTTTGAGACAGCAGTTCGATGAGAATGGAATCAGTGCGGGGGGTGGTGGGGGGGTGGGGGGGGTAGAAAAAGGGTCTGCTTTCTTCCTCAGTGCGGGAGCTCAGAGTCAACACAGGAATTCCTTGAAAGCAGCTGCTTATAATAATAATAATAATAATAATAATAATAATAATAATAATACTTGTCCAGAAAACAAAATCAAAAACAATAATTAGAATTAGAATTAAAAAAAAAATAAAATAAAGCTACAACAAGAGTGGAAAGAATTCACCTACACCTGCGAGCCCCCTCTTGGGGAAGGCCCGAGTTATTCTCATCACGGTACTCTCGACGAATCGAAACAGAAACAGGAGCTGTGATCGTTAAAAGGCAATAAAACGCACGGCGAGATCAAAGGCCACGTATGAGAGTTCAGTGTCGAGGAGGGTCGTGAGGAGGTCATGGAACACGTAAACCATGCTGAGGATGGCAGACTGGCTGGAGGACGGTGAGCGATGCTGGGTCCTCGGTTCGTTTGTTTGTTTTTTGTTTTTTTTTTTAGCATCTACAACATCCAGCGATCGTGTCTGAACCAGAAGAAGCTCCTTGGAGTTGGCCTTGGAGGAGGAGCAGGAGGAGGAGGAGAAGAAGAAGAAGAAGAGAGGGAAACAAAACAAGAGACAGAGAGAAGAACTGCTCCGGGAGGTTCGTGTCACAATTCTGGGGTGGGGGGGAGGTGGGGAGGAGGAGGAGGAGTGGGGGGGGGGGGGGGGGGGAGAGCGAATGTTTGTTTATAAGAAAAAGTAATAATCAAAAAATCAGTGATATTGCAGGAGACCACCGGTGAAAGCAGAGGCAGTTGCACGCGGCCTCCAGGATCCTGTACACGTTTCTCCGGGTCTCTCTGTAATGGATGGCCAACTGTGAGTGTTTCCCCGGCGACGAGCAACCACCGCTCACACGCTCATGGTCATGGAGGGAGAGTATTGCTGGAGGGGGAGACGGAGAGAGAGGAGTTAGTCACACGGAAAGAACACACACACACACACACACACACACACACACACACACACACACACACACACAGAGAGACAGAGAGAGAGAGAGAGAGAGAGAGAGAGAGAGAGAGACAGAGAGAGAGAGAGAGAGAGAGAGACAGAGAGAGAGAGAGAGAGAGAGAGAGAGAGAGAGAGAGAGACAGAGAGAGAGAGAGAGAGAGAGAGAGAGAGAGAGAGACAGAGAGAGAGAGAGAGAGAGAGAGAGAGAGAGATACAGAGAGAGAGAGAGAGAGAGAGATACAGAGAGAGAGAGAGAGAGAGAGAGAGAGAGAGAGAGAGAGAGAGAGAGAGAGAGAGAGAGAGAGAGAGAGAGAGAGAGAGAGACTGGGATTAGGGATATGGGAATGTTGAGCAGATACCAATATCCAGTATTTTCCATGTTTCTACATCTTTCAATATTAACACAGGATCATTTACAGAAGAGTCCAGCATCACCCAGTAGCTCTGGGTCGTATACTGGTTTTAATTCTCTCTCCGGTATGAATTCATATACTGTCGTACCGTAGCAGAGCTGAACAACAGCTGTAACACGTCAACAGGAAGCTAATGATAGAACACTGTTTACCACTAGAGGCGCTGCAGAGCACAAATACAGGGTACAGCTCGCTAGCTAGCCAGGTAGCAGAGCAGTGAGTGAGCTAGCAGCTGGGAGGAGCTCTGTGTCTGGTGGAGATGAAGGAACAGAAACAGATGGAGGATAAAGAAAGAGAGATGGAGATGCAGAAGAAGAGCTGGTGTCTGAGAGAGGAGCGGTGTCTGCAGTCTGGAAGTGTTCTGGGTTTAAAAGGCTGTACACTGGAAAGTCTGTGGGGGCGCTGTTGGCGCCGCTGGTGGTGTACGCCATTACAGTCGTCAGATTCGACACCGTCAACCAGTAGCACCAGTGAACCAGTAGCACCAGTGAACCAGTAGCACCAGTGAACCAGCAGCACCAGTGAACCAGTAGCACCAGTGAACCAGTAGCACCAGTGAACCAGTAGCACCAGTGAACCAGTTAAGCCAAAGAGTCAGACGTTGTTTGTAGAGTCAGTGTCTCGAGGTGCTGTGTACGACAGGAAGAGTGAGCGGTGGAGTGACATTACGAACACAGTAACAGCCCACCTATACGAGGACACGGTCCCCCTACAGACAGTGGAGAGAGAGACGGTCCAGAGCAGTGAATAAAACTCTGGATTGGAGGAAGTATGTTACCGGGGCAACAACACTTCAGCCAAACTGCTCTCCCACCATCATACCATCAACACCACTGACTACACACAGTAAACCCTACAGTAACCAGAGCCTCCATTAAACCTCACTGTTTATATTCTATATACACCTGACAGTACAATAAACCACACACCTAAATAAAAACCCAGACATGTAAATAAATAAATCTAAATAAATAAATAAAAATTATATATATATATATATATGAGTGATAGAAATTTTGAGACATGTATTTGTAAAGTTATTAATGCCTTTGTGCAGTGTCCAGTTACCACCACAACCTGCCCCACCTGCTCCAGCTAATCAGCCTCTGTGGCAGTTCCTGATTGGCTGGATCAGGTGTACTGGTGTTAGGTACTGGGAGGGGCAGCGTGTTAAACACAGGTTGGAACTAAACCCTGCAGAAAGGCAGCTCTCCAGGACCGGGGCTTTTGTTCCAACAGCAGTGATACACTTCCTGTAGCGAGTGACTGGAACCAGACGTCTGAAGAGACGGGTGCCTCTGAAAGCTCCCTCACAGAAAGCTGAGGTGAGATGGTTGTGAGGAAGCCGCCTCATATCTGGACACCGGGAACTGTGGTAAACGGAGATGCTGGTGCTGCCGCCCCACCGCTTGCATGCGGTCCCTCGGGTTTGTGGACGATGGAGCGGGGGGTGCCAGAGCTTCTGCTTCTCTCCTATTAGTTCTGCTGTTATAATCAGACCTGCTGGGCTCGTTAGCCTTGGTCTGATAATGTTGTACATTCTCTCTATCTCCATACATCCAATCAGAACTAACTCTATCTCTTTATCTACCGCCAGGTTCTCCTGACACCCAAGTCACCCACCAGACTGAACGTCGGACCTCAGACTAGCTGTCTAATCTTCACTACAGACTCTACTGAAATTAACATGGACTCTAACTAGCTTCCACTAACCTCCATCACTGTCATCATCATCATCATCATCATCATCACTCTCACTGTTCTTCATCTGTACTATAATTAATCTTAGTGATATCATACTATGATTATATAAACACACCTGAACAGCTGATCAGAAGTATAAGGTGGTACAGTCAGTATATCAGTACTGTTTGAGTAGTCTGATCAGAGGAGAATGGGTCCCTCCTAGAGAGTCTTGGTTCCTCCCAAGGTTTCTTCCTCCAGTTCTGAGGGAGTTTCTCCTCACCACTGTCTCCTATGGCTTGCTCACCGGGGGGTTTCTATGTTTTTCTATGATTTCTATGATTTCCTTCTGTGTTGTTATCTTCTTTATAGGCCTATTTATTTATTTGTGCTCTATTGAACTTTTCTATCACTAAATTCCTGTAAAGCTACTTTGTGATGACATCAGTTGTTAAAAGCGCTACACAAACAAATTTGATTTGATATCTGCAACAACATTTTCTGATAGTTTCATAATAAAGTTTTGGCTTAAAATGTATTTTTATGAACACCAAGGTGGACAGACAGATGTCCCACCCCCTCCGGTTCATGACAGCTATTTAGACCATCTGAAACAGATAGTTAGCTCCACTAGAAGAGTCCTTCAGATGTCAGATGTTTATCAGTGCACTCACATTCTCATTCTGGAAGGAGTGTAGGTAGCTGCCTCCAGCATCATCATCTCTGGGGGTGCCCATGTTGTTGCTCATGTTGCTCATATTGTTGGGGGAATTCTGGAGGACGTGCAGAGAAAGACAGCGACTCAGTGAGAGCAACGAGAAGCACTCATATAAACATCAGGTTCACAGCTGCTCTAGATAAACACAACACCAGGTAGATACTCACCTTTGGAAGTCCGTCCAAGTCTCCAGAACCTAGAGCAGCCAGGAGAAGAGCAAACAATCAACAGTGTGTCTACTGTTCTGCACGCATAAAACTTAAAATTAATCTGAAACTATACACTGCACAGAGAATATAAGAAACTATATTCTATTTATTTTATAATTATTAAATATGAAAATAATGACTTGCCTCCATTCATATGCATTGGGTCCATTCCAGCCATGGCCCCTAGAGGGCCCTCTGAGCCTGGGCCTATGGGGAACTGCACATGCAATAGAGACAGAAGGGCATAAGCCGTCATCAGTAAAGGCCTCAGTGAGGCTCGCTTCTCCAGCGGAGCACTGAGCCCACACGGCTGCTGTAGCGTCCAACCACTAATGGAAGTTTAAAGCCCACCAATTTGCACCGAACTGCAGGCGCTGCACAGTCTTGTGTTGCAAATCTGATTATCTGCCCAACCGTGCCTTTCAAGTCCATTACAGCGCCCCTGCTCCGACGCACCTGATTCAATTAACGGGGTAATTAAAGTGCTTAACGAACTCACGTTGTTCCGGCCGCCGCCTCCCGAGTTCATCATGGTGTACAGGTTTTCACTCGAGTTGTTGGAGTCTGAAAAAACAAAGCACACGGTTACACAACACAGCCGTCTAACACGCCGGCCTCAGGGAGCCAATAGCAAAATGATCTGGGGTGGTGGGAGGGGGTCACAGACCTGCAGGGCTTGGGACAATTCCAGGAGTGCCTGGGGGTCCACCTCCTTGGGGTCCCTTTTGGAAACAAACTGAGGTCAGAACTTCACCTTCATAACAGACCCATAATAATCCATATATACACACGATATGAAATATACATACTATATATAAGAAAATGTATATAATCCATATACACACACACACTATATATAATGTACATACTATATACAAGAATTCATATGATCTATATACACATATAATATATAATCTACATACAAAAAAATATATATAATCTATATACCACACAATGTATAATATACATACTATATATAAGAAAATTAATATAATCCATATACACACACGATATATAATATACATACAAGAATCCATATATATATATTGTATTGCATTATAACAGGTTTATATTTAAAAATTAATGTTGTCTTTATCTTCATACTGATGAGTCCTGATGGGACAGTGAGGGGGATGTACGTACCCCGTAGGCGCCGGGAGAGGGTGAAGAATACGGCATCTGAGAACACCACACAGCAGACCGTACATACATTAACTCCATTTTATTCCTTTTATATTTTATATCAAGTTAAAACTATAACCTCTAATCACAGAACTGAATTTAAAAAAGCAAGTTAACTCACGTTGTTAGCGTTAGGATTAGGCCACGGTGGTCTGCCGTTTCCAGGACCCCTAAAAATACAAAACAAACAAACAAATTAAACTATTGATTATAATACTAATTATAATCATAATAATACAAACACAAACACTAATCTTTCAACTGTAATAACAAAGCGAAGGTTGAACAGAGTCAGTACAGCTCCAGAGCAGTGGACGTTACTCAGAATTTGTTCTTACATGGCGACTCCTGGCATGCCCGGACCCATCGAGTTGTGTGGGGGTCTCATTCCGCCCCCGAAATTCTGCAAATCAAATTCATATCATACGACGTGAACACAGAGAAACGTTACTGCTGCATATTTAACCCCCCCACATCCCACTGACCCTCCCTACTGAGCCCCCAACACACGGCACTGTGCTACCTGGTGTGTTGTACGTTAATATGAGGGTCATTAAAGGACAACACCACCAACTTTTCAACATTTCTGCTTAGTTTTATATCATTTAAATGTAAGCAGAGCCATTCAGAGTTAGAGTGTTGGTGTTGAATGGTGGTGAATGGAACCAGACGTCTTAACACACCTGCGAGCTCTGACACAGAAAGTGATTAGGTGTGATGGTTATGAACACGCTGTCCGGCGCTCGAATCCTTGTTTTTCAGTAGCTTTGATAAAGGTTTTGATCTAAAATCTAAAAATAGACACCGTGTGGTAAGATGGTGAGAACCCCGAGAACTCTGAGGGGATATTTTTTAATCAATACTAAACTTTGACATGTTTACTCATAGTTTTGGACAGTAAATAAAATGAGACAAGGCAGGTTCCTATTAGGGGTGTAAGAAAATATTGAATATGGGGATATTATGTTTTGTGATACAGTATCGATACAGTATTGATGCGCAGATTCCTGGTAGACAGTGAATCAGTGTGTGTTGTGTTTAAACCTCTGACCACTAGATGGCAGTGTTGTAATCCATTTTCAGCTCCACTCCAACATTAACAAGCAGCACAAGGACGCAGTGGTATTATAATCATTGATAAACCTGTTCATACAGTGGTGTGTTTTAATAGTTTTAATAGTAAGAAAACAGAAAAAATCTTAATATATCACTTTGCTTCCAGTATCTCAATATATTGAATCGTGAGCGCTGTATCACGATAAGTATTGTATCGCCAGGTTCTTGCCAACACACATCCCTAGTTCCTATCACCACTCCTGTACAGACGAGTCAACATGTTTCTTTACAATCAACTGTTCCACACCAAACAACTCACAACAACATTGTTTACAGTTTATAAAAAAAATAATAAATACAAATACAAATTTAGACAGAAGTGGTCTAACCTGGGGTCCAGGGCCCATCGGTCCCATCCCTCTGGGGACGTTCATCCTCTGCATCGGTCCTTCAGAAGCACAGAGGAACAAACATCAGTTGTTAATTGTGGTGGAAATAGACAGGGGGACAAGATCTGAACCAGAAGTTCTACCAGACATTGAAGATGATGACCCAGAAGAACTTCTGGCAAAACGTCGGCTGTGTGTACGTAGCTACGGCTAGCGAACTGCTGCTACAGACATTAGCGCTACTGCTGAGGTAGATATGATTCTCTTCTCAGAGCGACAGCTCGACACCGTCTGAGTACGGATTCAACCAAAACGCAGCTCAGCGTCACAAACAGGATCTAAATCTGTAAACGGGGCTTTAATGAACAGCGGGACGTTTGCGGTGGTGGTCTGACGTCCTGGTTACAGGATGTTGGTAAGATGGTGGACGTAGTGCGTCTGAGAAACTGTCTACTAGTCTTCCGCTCGAGCAGCATGTACTGAGTCTGATCTAGTCTGATTAGTAGGCTCTTTAGGACACACCCTCAGTCACGACTGGTCTAGATATTAAACGTGCTAGACGGTTGCCGGGCGTCTGTGATTGGTCGGCGAGCGTCTTTCAGCAGTTTACACTACACGACTGAGCTAACGTGCTATGGAGTACCGAGACCACCATCAGGTGAAACCCACACAGCTGAGGGGCGGCCGAGTCAGAGGCTGCTCGGTGAAGTGTTTGCTGAAGGTACTCCATCAGGGTTTGAGTTAAAACATCAAAACATCATGAAACCGGTATCATCTAGAAAAATATCGAGATCTAGAATTTTGGTCACACCGTCCAGTAGGGATCTACGATAATACCTCACCAGCCACGTTAACGATGTGTGAGCTGACATTATAGATATATATAGTTGCTTAGCAACAGTGAACCCAAACAGGAAGAGAGAGACAGTACACTCAGAATGATTCCAGATCTCTTCAAACTTCCTTTGAACTTCCTTCACTTCAAACTTCCCCTCACAGAGCGCAGGAGAGACTGAGGCTTTTACAGACAGATCAGGAGAACCCCGGTTCTCTACGTTCTCCTCTGAACCGGGACGACACTCCAGCATCACACCTACTCACTGATCACAAGCTAGAAAAGAAGAGAGTTCCTCACCCTGTAGTCTGGGGTCCATGTTGGGGAGCATGGGCTGTGCTGCAGGAACGCCCCCTGGAGGCTGCAGGACAAAGTAAAACAATTGACTTTGTGTGCAGAAAAAAAACCTTCAACATCTCATTGAGTCTTAAAGGGGAATTCCACCAGTCTACCAAAAATTCTGCGATGTTACATCATAATGATGCAGACCAAGTCATTCAGAGGGGTCTGACCACAGTAACCAGACGTCCACGTCTAGAAAGTATGAATTTGCTGCCTGATGTGTTGTTATATGATAAACCAGAACCAACTTGATGTGAAAAGAAATGTTTTTTAATGCTTCATGGTGGACGTGCAGTCTCCAAAGAAAGCTTAGCTTCTTTAGATTTACACAAACGTTTCACTACTGTTACCTAAATATTCTTCTTCAGAGGCTTATGTATAGTGTATACACTGTACTGTTTATTAACCTTTTGTTTGAGTGTCGGCTGAAGGTTTTCTGGTTTTAAATAAAATGGCTTTAGCTGTTTGTCTGATGCCTGATTCCCACCATAACCACTCAGACACAATAAATAAATAAATAAATAACAAATAATAAATAAATCATTTCTAATGAAACCCCTCAGCATGACTTTCTTTACACCCGCAACCAATAAATACTACAGAACTATTGGAAAATGGGTGGACTTGCCCCTTCATTAAAATACTGTTCAGAAAATCACAACAGCAATCCATCACCATCACATCACTTTAAGAGGAGATCTTTCATATATACACATTAATATATACACATATACACACATAAATATATATATATATATATATACACACACACACACACACACACACACACACACACACACACTATATTGCCCTAAATATTCACTGGTCTGCCTTCATGCTCATATGAACTTGGGTGGCGTCCCGTTCTTAATACATAGAGTTTAATATGATGTCGGCCCAACCTTTGCAGCTATAACAGCTTCAGCTCTTCTGGGAAGTCTCTCCACACGGTTTAGGAGAGTGTTTATGGGAATGTTTAAGGTCATTTGTGAGGTCATGTACTGATGTTGGACGAGAAGGTCTGGCTCACAGTCTCTGCTCTAATTCATCCCTAAGGTGTTCTATCAGGTTGAGGTCAGGACTCTGTGCAGGCCAGTCAAGTTCTTCCACACCAAACTCGCTCCTCCATGTCTTTATGGAGCTGCTCTGTGCACTGGTGGGCAGCCATGTTGGAACAGGAAGGGACCGTCCCCAAACTGTCCCCACAAAGTGGGGAGCTAAATTGCCCAGAATCTCTTCTGAAGCATTAAGAGTTCCTTTCACTGGAACTGAGGGTCCAAGTCGAGTCATGGAGACCCATTCCATAAAGCTCTCTACACTCTGTTCTTGAGCTGATCTGAAGACCACATGAAGTTTGGAGGTCTGTAGTGATGGACTCTGTAGAAAGTTGGTGAGCTCTGTGCTCTATGCTCCTCAGTATCCGCTGACCTGCTCTGTCACTGTACGTGTTCTACCACTTGGTGGCGGAGTTTCTGTCGTTCTCAATCACTTCCACTTTGTTCTAACACCACTGACAGTCCACTGTGGAATATTCAGTAGTGAGGAAACTTCACCACTGGACTTGTTCCACAGCTGGTGTCCTATCACGGTACCACGCTGGAGTTCACTGAGCTCCTGAGAGACCCACTCTTTAATAATGTGTGTAGAAGCATCTGCAGGACCAGGTACTGGTTTTATACACCTGTGGACATGAATACTTTTGGCAATATAGTGTATAACAGAGCAGATGTTTTAATGGCCTCACCTGGTTGCCCATTCTGATTGGGGGTCTTGGTCCTCCACCAAAACGAGGTGACATGAAAGGCTACAATAAACAACAGTTCAGTTTAAGATGTGTTGTATTTACAGTAACACACATTAGAACAGATATTGATATTTAACTAACTAAATATGATTCAGAGGACCAGTTTCCTGAAAGCACTGCACGACTGATACCGTCTTAAAGGGCCCGTACCAAAAAACCCATCTTCATCTTCATCTTCATCGTTAAAGTTTCAAGTTAGATCTTTTACTCTTTTGTCCATTCAACAAAAACAACAACAAAAATATATATATATATATTATTATATGATATATTCATATAATTATTAGCGCAGGCAAGTCATGAAGCGTGGTTATCTAGAACTATACTCTCAATCACTCTGGCTGTGGTTCTTTAGCTCTCTGGCTGTTTCTGTTCTAGCGAGGCCACTGCTTTAGTCAGTCTGTGGAAAATGAAAGGGTATGTGTTTCCACCTAGTGGTTCAGATAGGAATTGCTTGGAGCAGCCGGAGGGAGTTCTCCTCTTTCTGGATGAAACTCTAGCTGGAAATACATCGATTGGCTCTCGGGATCAGCTAAACCGGAGAAATATTAGCTGATCACTGATCGCATATTTTGATTAAAAACTGGATGATACCGATACATAGCTGATTGATCCTTCCATCTCTTTATATATTTATATTTGAGTAATCCGATATCAATTCGTATAAACCCGAGATCGATCTTTATAATTAGCCTTCCAGCCCCCCTGCCACCCTGAAAATCTCTTTTCAGATTAAAACAAAACATATTATTGTATCTGAAATATCCCTAAATGAATCCATATTGAATCTAATTGAAAATCGAATTGGGACCTTCTGAATCAGGATCGAATCAATCCAGGAAATCAGTGGCCATACCCAGTCCTAATATATATATATATAAATAAACTAAGCTCATTGTAAATTCACCATTCTCCAGGTCTAATCTATTATATAACACTCGTAATCAGATGATATGAGTCTTAAAGGTACACGGTAACGGTATCCGGAGGGACACATTAATTAGAATCTGTTGTGTGTAAGGAATTCTGGTGAGCAAAGCCCCACACACACACACTCACACACACACTCACACATATATACATACACACACACACTCACACACACACATATATACATACACACACACACACACTCACACACACACTCATTCATATATACATACACACACTCACACATATATACATACACACACAAACACACACACACACACACATATATACATACACACTCACACACACACACACACACACACATATATACATACACACTCACACACACACACACACACACATATACATACACACTCACACACACACACATATATACATACACACTCACACACACACATATATACATACACACTCACACACACACACACACATATATACATACACACTCACACTCACACACACACACTCACACATATATACATACACACACACACACACTCACACACACACTCATTCATATATACATACACACACACACATATATACATACACACACAAACACACACACACATATATACATACACACTCACACTCACACACACATATATACATACACACACACACACTCACACTCATTCATATATACATACACACACACACACACACACACACACTCACACATATATACATACACACACACACTCACACACTCACACACACATATATACATACACACACACACACACACTCACACTCATTCATATATACACACACACACACACTCACACATATATACATACACACACACACACACACACTCACACACACATACACACACACACACACACTCACACACACATATATACATACACACTCACACACACACACACACATATATACATACACACTCACACACACACACACACATATATACATACACACTCACACACACACACTCACACATATATACATACACACACACACTCACTCACACACACATACACACACACACACTTCCAGTGACCTTCTGAACTCCTTCACATGACAGCCGTATGTAAGAGACGTTGAGATACGGGCCCTTTAACAGCTAGTGAGAGAGTGAGCGCTCGCTCGACCGCTCAGTGCTCACAGTGCTTTCAGATCACGGGTGGACTGGAGGAGTACGGAGAGGCAGAGGAGCAAACAGAGCGCAGAGGGAGTGAGCGCAGAGGGAGGAGGAGGAGGAGTGTGCGGGGAGGAGTGTGCAGACGTGTGCTGGGGAAGTGCTACCTGGCCGTGAGGTCCCATCATGCTGTTAGGAGGCTGAGCATGAGGAGAGGACTGCGAGCCGGGAGGGCCCTGAGGAAGGAAGGGAGAGAGAGAGAGAGAGAGAGAGAGAGAGAGAGAGAGAGAGAGAGAGAGAGAGAGAGAGAGAGAGAGAGAGAGAGAGAGAAAGAAAAAGAGAAAAAAAAGAGGGGAAAAAGAAAGAGAGGAGAGAGAGAAAAACAAGAGAAAGAAAAGAACAAGAAAGAGAAGAGAAAGAAAGAAGGGAGATAAATAATAAAAGAACGAGAGGAGAGAGAAAAAAGGAGAGAGAGCACGAGACGGGAAGAAAAGAAAATGTAAAGAGTACAAGGGAGAAAGAGAAAATAGAAACAGAGCAGAAAGAGATTGACAGATGAGAGAGAGACAGACAGAGACAGGAGAGAGGGAGAGAGAGAAAGGAGAGAGACAGACAGAGAAAGGAGAGAGAGAGAGAGAGAGGAGAGAGAGAGAGAGGAGAGAGAGAGAGAGGAGAGAGAGAGAGAGAGAGAGAGAGAGAGGGAGAAGAGAGAGAGAGAGAGAGAGAGAGACGGAGGAGAGAGAGAGAGAGAGAGAGAGAGAGAGGAGGGGAGGAGGCGTTAGGCTATTTAAAGACAGCAAAAAAAAGAAAAACACTGAGAACTGCGGGCGCTGGTCCAGTTCTACACACGCCGGACCAGAACAGGTGCTGAAGCACAAAACAGGAAGAACTGAAAACCAGAGCAAAGCCAAGCTTCACCAGCGAGGTCCAGAAACAGGAGACCTCAGCGTCCACCCAGACAAGCAGCTAAACCCCCGGGAGATATCAGCGCGGACTGAACCCCCGGGAGATATCAGCGCGGACTGAACCCCCGGGAGATATCAGCGCGGACTGAACCCCCGGGAGATATCAGCTCTGACTGAACCCCCGGGAGATATCAGCGCGGACTGAACCCCCGGGAGATATCAGCTCGGACTGAACCCCCGGGAGATATCAGCTCGGACTGAACCCCCGGGAGATATCAGCGCGGACTGAACCCCCGGGAGATATCAGCGCGGACTGAACCCCCGGGAGATATCAGCTCGGACTGAACCCCCGGGAGATATCAGCGCGGACTGAACCCCCGGGAGATATCAGCTCTGACTGAACCCCCGGGAGATATCAGCGCGGACTGAACCCCCGGGAGATATCAGCTCTGACTGAACCCCCGGGAGATATCAGCGCGGACTGAACCCCCGGGAGATATCAGCGCGGACTGAACCCCCGGGAGATATCAGCTCTGACTGAGCCCCCGGGAGATATCAGCTCTGACTGAGCCCCCGGGAGATATCAGCTCTGACTGAACCCCCGGGAGATATCAGCGCGGACTGAACCCCCGGGAGATATCAGCTCTGACTGAACCCCCGGGAGATATCAGCTCTGACTGAACCCCAGGGAGATATCAGCGCGGACTGAACCCCAGGGAGATATCAGCGCGGACTGAACCCCCGGGAGATATCAGCGCGGACTGAACCCCCGGGAGATATCAGTGCGGACTGAACCCCCGGGAGATATCAGCTCTGACTGAACCCCCGGGAGATATCAGCTCTGACTGAACCCCCGGGAGATATCAGCTCTGACTGAACCCCCGGGAGATATCAGCGCGGACTGAACCCCAGGGAGATATCAGCGCGGACTGAACCCCAGGGAGATATCAGCGCGGACTGAACCCCAGGGAGATATCAGCGCGGACTGAACCCCCGGGAGATATCAGCTCTGACTGAACCCCCGGGAGATATCAGCTCTGACTGAACCCCCGGGAGATATCAGCGCGGACTGAACCCCATGGAGATATCAGCGCGGACTGAACCCCATGGAGATATCAGCGCGGACTGAACCCCCGGGAGATATCAGCGAAGACTGAACCCCCGGGAGATATCAGCGCGGACTGAACCCCAGGGAGATATCAGCGCGGACTGAACCCCCGGGAGATATCAGCGAAGACTGAACCCCCGGGAGATATCAGCGAAGACTGAACCCCCGGGAGATATCAGCGCAGACTGAACCCCCGGGAGATATCAGCGCAGACTGAACCCCCAGGAGATATCAGCGCAGACTGAACCCCAGGGAGATATCAGCGCGGACTGAACCCCCGGGAGATATCAGCGCGGGGAACGGGGATTAAATCTAGACCTGGACTAGAGTCTCCACTCGGAACGCTGTGTTGGCTTAATCCCTGCCCGGCAACACCCAGTACAGCCATTCCCTATAATAGTGCAGGAAGAGGGTCTTACCTGGAAAAATCCAGGGGGCATCGGACCACCTGGCATCCCCTCACCAGGGGGCATGTTTCCCAGCACCGGACTGGGGGCTGCAGCTGCACTCTGGGAGGAGAACACAAACACAGCCTTAATTACTAAAAGCTGAAACAACTGCGATCCACTAACAAACAAATAAACAAACAAACAAAAAAATAAGAGTCGTTATGGAAACTACTGTCATTGATCAAATTGATCAATACAAGGCATCTGGGTGCAACCTATCAGGAGTGAAGTGGCTGGGGAGGGGGAGGGGCTTACAGTGTACACTCAGAACATCAACATTGATTTTTGGGTTTAAAAATTAAAGGAGCAATATGTAAAATGACAACATATAGAATTCATTCTTCAAACATTAGGGGGCAGCACATCACCAGAACATATACAGTCAGGATTGATTCACCTCCACAAGACAGTGACTCACTATCACCTCTTCAGGTACAAAGTGGTACTACAGTGACTCACTATCACCTCTTCAGGTACAAAGTGGTACTACAGTGACTCACTATCACCTCTTCAGGTACAAAGTGGTACTACAACAATGCAAACAATTCATAGATGTCTTTGACACTCTTATTTCTTCTCATTCTAGTGATCAGTTTAGATAATTTTGTGAATGTTCCTAACCAAAAACTTTACATACTGCTCCTTTAAAATGGAGCTACTGAAGAATTATTAGTTCTGAACCAAGCAAGACCATATTAACACATAAAACATCAAAAACCAAACCAGACCTCCATCTCAGACCCGAACATCCTCCAACCTGATAATACACATCACTACACACCAGCAACCCCAGAATAAACACTAACACACAAACAAAGATGAAAACAGGAATCAGCACAAGAACTGAATCAGAAGATGAAGATTTCTGGACCAGGTACTCCAAAATAAACCTCCATCGTCTAAAGCTCAGATGAACACAAAGCTCCTGACACGAGCATCAGATCTGAAAACGGCTTCAATAAATTCATATTTTTGCAGATATTACATTAAAGCCAGAAACAGGACAGTTCTTCAGTAGATCCAACAGAGCGGCGCTGCTGCGTCTGACAGCCAGAGCGCAGATCCCAGACCTGCTTTGTGGTCGTGTTGTGATCAGCTCCAGACTGAAAGTAACATGATCCTAAATCAGCTCGGACACTCAGACGCTGCTGTATGAGCACAGCTGACGCCCCGTTACTCACATCCAGCTTTGTAGGATCCCTACACCACTAGACCACAGTCCACTCACTGTCCACTGTATCAGCTCCACTGACCATACAGGACCTCCACTCACCGTCCACTGTATCAGCTCCACTGACCATACAGGACCTACACTCACTGTCCACTTTATCAGCTCCACTGACCATACAGGACCTCCACTCACTGTCCACTGTATCAGCTCCACTGACCATACAGGACCTCCACTCACTGTCCACTGTATCAGCTCCACTGACCATACAGGACCTCCACTCACTGTCCACTGTATCAGCTCCACTGACCATACAGGACCTCCACTCACTGTCCACTGTATCAGCTCCACTGACCATACAGGACCTCCACTCACTGTCCACTGTATCAGCTCCACTTACAGACTGTAGATCATCTGATTCTCTGTATACTTTATTACTCTGTTCTTTAATGATCAGGACCCCCACAGGACCACCACAGAGCAGATACTATTAGGGAGGTGGGTCATTCTCAGCACTGCAGTGACACTGACGTGGTGCGGGTGGTGTTAGTGGTTGGTATAGTGGGTTACACTGCTGCCCCCTTGCTGTGGACTGGGGTTCTATTCCCCACCTACCTTACTACCTTACACTATACAAATAAGGCTCCTGGGGTAAGACTCCCAACACTGCCTTCTCCTACCTGTGTACAGGTAAACTGTAACACTGCCTTCTCCAACCTGTGTACAGGTAAACTGTAACACTGCCTTCTCCTACCTGTGTACAGGTAAACTGTAACACTGCCTTCTCCTACCTGTGTACAGGTAAACTGTAACACTACCTTCTCCTACCTGTGTACAGGTACACTGTCTTAGTTAGTTTAGTTGGTCACTGTAAGGTGTATACTGTTAGAAGGCTTTGATCTTGTGATATCAGATAAACAGACGGTGGCTGATCACCCTTTAGCACTCCCACAGCATCAGGTCACACTTCAGTGTGAGGTGTGCGCGCAGGGCCGGTGAGGCAGTGGTGTGAAATACCACAGGCAGGTGACGGGAACGGCAAGTAGCCCAGACCACACGACCACCACGCTGGGCTCTTCAGCCCACCAAGAAAGTTCACGCACAGCTTCTCCCCAAAGCTTCTCTTCACAGGAGAAGAAACAAAACACACTAACACACAACGTTATTTACCTACGTTACCTATACATCAGAATAACGTACAGGTCTCCAACTCCCCTTAACTCCTTTAGAGGGCGGTGGTGAGTGATGTTTGTTTATTTGATGTTAATAACTCCTTTAGAGGGCGGTGGTGATTGATGTTTGTTTATTTGATGTTTGTTAATAACTCCTTTAGAGGGAGGTGGTGAGTGATGTTTGTTTATTTGATGTTTGTTAATAACCCCTTTAGAGGGCGGTGGTGAGTGATGTGTGTTTATTTGATGTTTGTTAATAACTCCTTTAGAGGGCGGTGGTGAGTGATGTGTGTTTATTTGATGTTTGTTAATAACCCCTTTAGAGGGCGGTGGTGAGTGATGTGTGTTTATTTGATGTTAATAACTCCTTTAGAGGGCGGTGGTGAGTGATGTGTGTTTATTTGATGTTTGTTAATAACCCCTTTAGAGGGCGGTGGTGAGTGATGTTTATTTGATGTTTGTTAATAACTCCTTTAGAGGGCGGTGGTGAGTGATGTTTGTTTATTTGATGTTTGTTAATAACTCCTTTAGAGGGCGGTGGTGAGTGATGTGTGTTTATTTGATGTTTGTTAATAACTCCTTTAGAGGGTGGTGGTGAGTGATGTTTGTTTATTTGATGTTTGTTAATAACTCCTTTAGAGGGCGGTGGTGAGTGATGTTTGTTTATTTGATGTTTGTTAATAACTCCTTTAGAGGGCGGTGGTGAGTGATGTTTGTTTATTTGATGTTTGTTAATAACTCCTTTAGAGGGCGGTGGTGAGTGATGTTTGTTTATTTGATGTTTGTTAATAACTCCTTTAGAGGGCGGTGGTGAGTGATGTTTGTTTATTTGATGTTTGTTAATAACTCCTTTAGAGGGCGGTGGTGAGTGATGTGTGTTTATTTGATGTTTGTTAATAACTCCTTTAGAGGGCGGTGGTGAGTGATGTTTGTTTATTTGATGTTTGTTAATAACTCCTTTAGAGGGCGGTGGTGAGTGATGTTTGTTTATTTGATGTTTGTTAATAACTCCTTTAGAGGGCGGTGGTGAGTGATGTTTGTTTATTTGATGTTTGTTAATAACCCCTTTAGAGGGCGGTGGTGAGTGATGTGTGTTTATTTGATGTTTGTTAATAATTCCTTTAGAGGGCGGTGGTGAGTGATGTTTGTTTATTTGATGTTTGTTAATAACTCCTTTAGAGGGCGGTGGTGAGTGATGTGTGTTTATTTGATGTTTGTTAATAATTCCTTTAGAGGGCGGTGGTGAGTGATGTTTGTTTATTTGATGTTTGTTAATAATTCCTTTAGAGGGCGGTGGTGAGTGATGTTTGTTTATTTGATGTTTGTTAATAATTCCTTTAGAGGGCGGTGGTGAGTGATGTGTGTTTATTTGATGTTTGTTAATAACTCCTTTAGAGGGCGGTGGTGATTGATGTTTGTTTATTTGATGTTTGTTAATAACTCCTTTAGAGGGCGGTGGTGAGTGATGTTTGTTTATTTGATGTTAATAACTCCTTTAGAGGGCGGTGGTGAGTGATGTTTGTTTATTTGATGTTTGTTAATAACTCCTTTAGAGGGCGGTGGTGAGTGATGTTTGTTTATTTGATGTTTGTTAATAACTCCTTTAGAGGGCGGTGGTGAGTGATGTGTGTTTATTTGATGTTTGTTAATAACTCCTTTAGAGGGCGGTGGTGATTGATGTTTGTTTATTTGATGTTTGTTAATAACTCCTTTAGAGGGCGGTGGTGAGTGATGTTTGTTTATTTGATGTTTGTTAATAACTCCTTTAGAGGGCGGTGGTGAGTGATGTGTGTTTATTTGATGTTTGTTAATAACTCCTTTAGAGGGCGGTGGTGAGTGATGTTTGTTTATTTGATGTTAATAACTCCTTTAGAGGGCGGTGGTGAGTGATGTGTGTTTAATTGATGTTTGTTAATAACTCCTTTAGAGGGCGGTGGTGAGTGATGTTTGTTTATTTGATGTTTGTTAACTCCTGTAGAGGGCGGTGGTGAGTGATGTGTGTTTATTTGATGTTTGTTAATAACTCCTTTAGAGGGCGGTGGTGAGTGATGTTTGTTTATTTGATGTTAATAACTCCTTTAGAGGGCGGTGGTGAGTGATGTGTGTTTATTTAATGTTTGTTAATAACCCCTTTAGAGGGCGGTGGTGAGTGATGTGTGTTTATTTGATGTTTGTTAATAACCCCTTTAGAGGGCGGTGGTGAGTGATGTGTGTTTATTTGATGTTTGTTAACTCCTGTAGAGGGCGGTGGTGAGTGATGTTTGTTTATTTGATGTTTGTTAATAACCCCTTTAGAGGGCGGTGGTGAGTGATGTGTGTTTATTTGATGTTTGTTAATAACTCCTTTAGAGGGCGGTGGTGAGTGATGTGTGTTTATTTGATGTTTGTTAATAACCCCTTTAGAGGGCGGTGGTGAGTGATGTGTGTTTATTTGATGTTTGTTAATAACTCCTTTAGAGGGCGGTGGTGAGTGATGTGTGTTTATTTGATGTTTGTTAATAACTCCTTTAGAGGGGGGTGGTGAGTGATGTGTGTTTATTTGATGTTTGTTAATAACTCCTTTAGAGGGCGGTGGTGAGTGATGTTTGTTTATTTGATGTTTGTTAATAACTCCTTTAGAGGGCGGTGGTGAGTGATGTTTGTTTATTTGATGTTTGTTAATAACTCCTTTAGAGGGAGGTGGTGAGTGATGTTTGTTTATTTGATGTTTGTTAATAACCCCTTTAGAGGGCGGTGGTGAGTGATGTGTGTTTATTTGATGTTTGTTAATAACCCCTTTAGAGGGCGGTGGTGAGTGATGTGTGTTTATTTGATGTTTGTTAATAACTCCTTTAGAGGGCGGTGGTGAGTGATGTGTGTTTATTTGATGTTAATAACCCCTTTAGAGGGCGGTGGTGAGTGATGTTTGTTTATTTGATGTTTGTTAGTAACTCCTTTAGAGGGCGGTGGTGAGTGATGTTTGTTTATTTGATGTTAATAACTCCTTTAGAGGGCGGTGGTGAGTGATGTGTGTTTATTTAATGTTTGTTAATAACTCCTTTAGAGGGAGGTGGTGAGTGATGTTTGTTTATTTGATGTTTGTTAATAACTCCTTTAGAGGGCGGTGGTGAGTGATGTGTGTTTATTTGATGTTTGTTAATAACTCCTTTAGAGGGCGGTGGTGAGTGATGTGTGTTTATTTGATGTTTGTTAGTAACTCCTTTAGAGGGCGGTGGTGAGTGATGTTTGTTTATTTGATGTTAATAACTCCTTTAGAGGGCGGTGGTGAGTGATGTGTGTTTATTTAATGTTTGTTAATAACTCCTTTAGAGGGAGGTGGTGAGTGATGTTTGTTTATTTGATGTTTGTTAATAACTCCTTTAGAGGGCGGTGGTGAGTGATGTGTGTTTATTTGATGTTTGTTAATAACTCCTTTAGAGGGCGGTGGTGAGTGATGTGTGTTTATTTGATGTTTGTTAATAACTCCTTTAGAGGGTGGTGGTGAGTGATGTTTGTTTATTTGATGTTTGTTAATAACTCCTTTAGAGGGCGGTGGTGAGTGATGTTTGTTTATTTGATGTTAATAACTCCTTTAGAGGGCGGTGGTGAGTGATGTTTGTTTATTTGATGTTAATAACTCCTTTAGAGGGCGGTGGTGAGTGATGTTTGTTTATTTGATGTTAATAACTCCTTTAGAGGGCGGTGGTGAGTGATGTTTGTTTATTTGATGTTTGTTAATAACTCCTTTAGAGGGCGGTGGTGAGTGATGTGTGTTTATTTGATGTTTGTTAATAACTCCTTTAGAGGGCGGTGGTGAGTGATGTGTGTTTATTTGATGTTTGTTAATAACTCCTTTAGAGGGCGGTGGTGAGTGATGTGTGTTTATTTGATGTTTGTTAATAACTCCTTTAGAGGGCGGTGGTGAGTGATGTTTGTTTATTTGATGTTTGTTAATAACTCCTTTAGAGGGCGGTGGTGAGTGATGTTTGTTTATTTGATGTTTGTTAATAACTCCTGTAGAGGGCGGTGGTGAGTGATGTTTGTTTATTTGATGTTTGTTAATAACTCCTTCAGAGGGCGGTGGTGAGTGATGTGTGTTTATTTGATGTTTGTTAATAACTCCTTTAGAGGGCGGTGGTGAGTGATGTGTGTTTATTTGATGTTTGTTAATAACTCCTTTAGAGGGCGGTGGTGAGTGATGTTTGTTTATTTGATGTTTGTTAATAACTCCTTTAGAGGGCGGTGGTGAGTGATGTGTGTTTATTTGATGTTTGTTAATAACTCCTTTAGAGGGCGGTGGTGAGTGATGTTTGTTTATTTGATGTTTGTTAATAACTCCTTTAGAGGGCGGTGGTGAGTGATGTTTGTTTATTTGATGTTTGTTAATAACTCCTTTAGAGGGCGGTGGTGAGTGATGTTTGTTTATTTGATGTTAACTGAGGTTTGCTCATCTTTAGGCTACATGAGGCTGCTTGTTTATGTTGACCTGGATAAGCCCAGCGGCTGAAGATAGATTACAACACTTTAGGGGTATCTACTAGTGGCGTAAGGATATATTAAAAATAACAATATTATGTTTAGTGATACTGTATCGATACCACAAAACACAGTATCGATTATTAACAAACAATTTACATGCAAAGATTGGCAGACCGTGAATCATTGTGTGTTGTGTTTAAACCTCTGACCACTAGATGGCAGTATTGTAATCTATTTTCAGCTCCACTCCAACATTAACAAGCAGCACAAGGACGCAGTGCTATTGTAAGTATTGATAAATCTGGAGGATCTGAACATTTGCAATATGTTACTTTGCTAGCAGTATCGTGATGTATTGAATCGTGAGCGATGTATCACAATATGTATTGTATCGACAGGTTCTTGCCAAAACACAGCCCTACGTTAGACGCTGATTTTATATCCTGGATGAGTCTGAGTCACACGGTAAACACTGCCAGACGGACGACATGCGTTTCTCTCGACACCGCTGCTTTAGTCAGTCTGTGGAAAATGAAAGGGTATGTGTTTCCACCTAGTGGTTCAGATAGGAATTGCAAGGACCTGGCCGGCCGCTAGCTGGAAATACAGAAATTAGACTAATTTGTTTAACGGCATTGATCAGCTGGGGTCGGATAAACTGGAGAAGTATCGGCCGATCACTGATCACATATTTTGATTATACACAGCCGATCGATCCCTCCATCTCTAATCAAGAGTCGAGACGGTGTTCAGGAATCAGCACAGCGTCAGAAAATGTACTGACACTCATCAATACGGGCGGCGCTGTTTTCTGACGCGGCTATAAAACAGGAACTCTGGTCTCTACTGGTTTACATTACAGTCTCAGCCAGCATCTGTTTACCCCAGAACAGGGGGCGGGGCTTGTTTCAAGACCAAACATATAGGATACGCGCATCAGCTTCACTGCATACCGTGTTCACCAGACATTCCTTCTCCACACAAAGATCACCAACACACACACACACACACACACACACACACACACACACACACACACACACACACACACACACACCCTCTGCTCCTCTATAAACCCTCTGCATCTCCCCCTCCTCCAATCTGCTTACCCACCAGCTTCCTGACAGCCATCAATCACTCCCTAGCCCCACCCACCGCAGCCCTGAGGTTGGTTGGTGGTTGGGGGGGGCGGGGTGGGGGTCCCTTGGGCTCAGTGTGAAGACAACATGGCTTCTGTTTAAAGCGCTGCAGCTACAGCCTCCTCCCCCACCCTCCCTCCTTCACCTCCCCCCAGAGAGCGCGGAGCCCAAAGCCCAGAGCCACGGCCCCCACCGCAGCGCGAACAAAGACACAGTCGAGCCAGCGCCAGGCCTTTCCTGATCCTACAGACCCAACCAACCCTCTCCACGCTTCCACAGAGCTCCCATCAACCCCAACACAACCAAGACCCCCGCTCCAGACCCCCGCACCAGACCCCGCCGGACCACAGCCGGACAGAACAGCCCCCCAACACCAGCCACAGGGGATCCGAGACATGTTTACTCATTAGTAGTGAAGGAGTAATGAAAGTAGGGCTGCTGCAGACATACAGCTTCATATTTACAGTAAACAATATAAACAACACACCGTCTTTCAAAGCCGCCGCTAAACAAACACAAATATTTCATTTGATTTCATTCCTGACCAGAAAATTCAGGTTTAAACGCTCGGTTTTAGCCACTTCGGCTACCGGATCACACGGGAAAGACACGAGAGCTCGACACACAAGACCCAACCGTAAACAACTAGCTCGGCTGGAAAGAGACCGGACAGCACGCAGACCGCTCGGTGGTCTCGAACAGACTAGCTTACACGGTTTCTGGCCTCGTGTAACCCTTTAACTCAGAACGGACAGAAACCAGCAGTCCAGACGGCTAACGGTCAGATATGAGCTCCTGCTGCCGACCAGCGTCCAGTCTTAGTGATACCAGCGCACTAAACTACACCTCAGCCATCACTCCATCATATACACCATCACTCCATCAGTTACACCATCACTCCATCATATACACCATCACTCCATCATATACACCATCACTCCATCATATACACCATCACTCCATCAGCTATACACCATCACTCCATCATATACACCATCACTCCATCAGCTATACACCATCACTCCATCATATACACCATCACTCCATCAGCTATACACCATCACTCCATCATATACACCATCACTCCATCAGCTATACACCATCACTCCATCATATACACCATCACTCCATCATATACACCATCACTCCATCATATACACCATCACTCCATCATATACACCATCACTCCATCATATACACCATCACTCCATCATATATACACCATCACTCCATCATATACACCATCACTCCATCATATACACCATCACTCCATCATATACACCATCACTCCATCAGTTATACACCATCACTCCATCATATACACCATCACTCCATCATATACACCATCACTCCATCATATACACCATCACTCCATCAGCTATACACCATCACTCCATCATATACACCATCACTCCATCAGTTACACACCATCACTCCATCATATACACCATCACTCCATCAGTTACACACCATCACTCCATCATATACACCATCACTCCATCATATACACCATCACTCCATCATATACACCATCACTCCATCAGTTATACACCATCACTCCATCATATACACCATCACTCCATCAGTTATACACCATCACTCCATCAGTTACACACCATCACTCCATCATATACACCATCACTCCATCAGTTATACACCATCACTCCATCATATACACCATCACTCCATCAGTTACACACCATCACTCCATCATATACACCATCACTCCATCAGTTATACACCATCACTCCATCATATACACCATCACTCCATCAGTTACACACCATCACTCCATCAGTTACACACCATCACTCCATCATATACACCATCACTCCATCAGTTATACACCATCACTCCATCAGTTATACACCATCACTCCATCATATACACCATCACTCCATCAGTTACACACCATCACTCCATCATATACACCATCACTCCATCATATACACCATCACTCCATCAGCTATACACCATCACTCCATCATATACACCATCACTCCATCAGTTATACACCATCACTCCATCAGTTACACACCATCACTCCATCATATACACCATCACTCCATCAGTTATACACCATCACTCCATCAGTTACACACCATCACTCCATCATATACACCATCACTCCATCAGTTATACACCATCACTCCATCATATACACCATCACTCCATCAGTTATACACCATCACTCCATCATATACACCATCACTCCATCATATACACCATCACTCCATCAGTTACACACCATCACTCCATCATATACACCATCACTCCATCAGTTATACACCATCACTCCATCATATACACCATCACTCCATCAGTTACACACCATCACTCCATCAGTTACACACCATCACTCCATCAGCTATACACCATCACTCCATCATATACACCATCACTCCATCAGTTACACACCATCACTCCATCATATACACCATCACTCCATCAGTTATACACCATCACTCCATCAGTTATACACCATCACTCCATCAGTTACACACCATCACTCCATCAGTTACACACCATCACTCCATCAGTTATACACCATCACTCCATCAGTTATACACCATCACTCCATCAGTTATACACCATCACTCCATCATATACACCATCACTCCATCAGCTATACACCATCACTCCATCAGCTATACACCATCACTCCATCAGCTATACACCATCACTCCATCATATACACCATCACTCCATCATATACACCATCACTCCATCATATACACCATCACTCCATCAGTTACACACCATCACTCCATCATATACACCATCACTCCATCATATACACCATCACTCCATCATATACACCATCACTCCATCAGTTATACACCATCACTCCATCAGTTATACACCATCACTCCATCAGTTATACACCATCACTCCATCAGCTATACACCATCACTCAATCATATACACCATCACTCCATCAGTTATACACCATCACTCCATCATATACACCATCACTCCATCATATACACCATCACTCCATCATATACACCATCACTCCATCAGTTACACACCATCACTCCATCATATACACCATCACTCCATCATATACACCATCACTCCATCATATACACCATCACTCCATCATATACACCATCACTCCATCAGCTATACACCATCACTCCATCATATACACCATCACTCCATCATATACACCATCACTCCATCATATACACCATCACTCCATCAGTTATACACCATCACTCCATCAGCTATACACCATCACTCCATCATATACACCATTACTCCATCAGCTATACACCATCACTCCATCATATACACCATCACTCCATCAGTTACACACCATCACTCCATCATATACACCATCACTCCATCAGTTATACACCATCACTCCATCATATACACCATCACTCCATCATATACACCATCACTCCATCATATACACCATCACTCCATCATATACACCATCACTCCATCAGTTACACACCATCACTCCATCATATACACCATCACTCCATCATATACACCATCACTCCATCATATACACCATCACTCCATCAGTTATACACCATCACTCCATCAGCTATACACCATCACTCCATCATATACACCATCACTCCATCATATACACCATCACTCCATCAGTTACACACCATCACTCCATCATATACACCATCACTCCATCATATACACCATCACTCCATCATATACACCATCACTCCATCAGTTATACACCATCACTCCATCAGTTATACACCATCACTCCATCAGCTATACACCATCACTCCATCATATACACCATCACTCCATCAGTTATACACCATCACTCCATCATATACACCATCACTCCATCATATACACCATCACTCCATCATATACACCATCACTCCATCAGTTATACACCATCACTCCATCAGCTATACACCATCACTCCATCATATACACCATTACTCCATCAGCTATACACCATCACTCCATCATATACACCATCACTCCATCAGTTACACACCATCACTCAATCATATACACCATCACTCCATCAGTTATACACCATCACTCCATCATATACACCATCACTCCATCAGCTATACACCATCACTCCATCATATACACCATCACTCCATCATATACACCATCACTCCATCAGCTATACACCATCACTCCATCAGCTATACACCATCACTCCATCAGTTATACACCATCACTCCATCATATACACCATCACTCCATCATATACACCATCACTCCATCAGTTATACACCATCACTCCATCAGCTATACACCATCACTCCATCATATACACCATCACTCCATCAGTTACACACCATCACTCCATCATATACACCATCACTCCATCAGCTATACACCATCACTCCATCATATACACCATCACTCCATCAGCTATACACCATCACTCCATCATATACACCATCACTCCATCAGCTATACACCATCACTCCATCATATACACCATCAGCTATACACCATCACTCCATCATATACACCATCACTCCATCATATACACCATCACTCCATCATATACACCATCACTCCATCAGCTATACACCATCACTCCATCATATACACCATCACTCCATCATATACACCATCACTCCATCAGCTATACACCATCACTCCATCATATACACCATCACTCCATCATATACACCATCACTCCATCAGTTATACACCATCACTCCATCATATACACCATCACTCCATCAGTTACACACCATCACTCCATCAGTTATACACCATCACTCCATCAGCTATACACCATCACTCCATCAGCTATACACCATCACTCCCTCATATACACCATCACTCCATCAGTTATACACCATCACTCCATCATATACACCATCACTCCATCATATACACCATCACTCCATCAGTTATACACCATCACTCCATCAGTTATACACCATCACTCCATCAGTTACACACCATCACTCCATCAGTTATACACCATCACTCCATCATATACACCATCACTCCATCAGTTATACAAAATCACTCCATCAGTTATACACCATCACTCCATCAGTTACACACCATCACTCCATCATATACACCATCACTCCCCCAGTTATACACCATCACTCCCTCAGTTATACACCATCACTCCCTCAGTTATACACCATCACTCCATCAGTTATACACCATCACTCCATCATATACACCATCACTCCCTCAGTTATACACCATCACTCCCTCAGTTACACGCCATCACTCCATCAGTTACACGCCATCACTCCCTCAGTTATACACCATCACTCCCTCAGTTATACACCATCACTCCCTCAGTTACACGCCATCACTCCATCAGTTACACGCCATCACTCCCTCAGTTATACGCCATCACTCCCTCAGTTACACGCCATCACTCCATCAGTTACACGCCATCACTCCATCAGTTATACGCCATCACTCCATCAGTTATACGCCATCACTCCATCAGCTATACGCCATCACTCCATTAGTTATACGCCATCACTCCATCAGTTATACGCCATCACTCCATCATATACACCATCACTCCATCAGTTACACACCATCACTCCATCAGCTACACACCATCACTCCATCAGTTATACGCCATCACTCCATCAGTTATACACCAACACTCCATCAGCTATACACCATCACTCCATCAGTTATACACCATCACTCCCTCAGTTATACACCATCACTCCCTCAGTTATACACCATCACTCCATCAGTTATACACCATCACTCCATCAGTTATACACCATCACTCCATCAGTTATACGCCATCACTCCATCAGCTATACGCCATCACTCCATTAGTTATACGCCATCACTCCATCAGTTATACGCCATCACTCCATCATATACACCATCACTCCCCCAGTTATACACCATCACTCCCTCAGTTATACACCATCACTCCCTCAGTTATACACCATCACTCCCTCAGTTATACACCATCACTCCATCATATACACCATCACTCCCTCAGTTATACACCATCACTCCCTCAGTTACACGCCATCACTCCATCAGTTACACGCCATCACTCCCTCAGTTACACACCATCACTCCCTCAGTTATACACCATCACTCCCTCAGTTATACACCATCACTCCCTCAGTTACACGCCATCACTCCATCAGTTACACGCCATCACTCCATCAGTTACACGCCATCACTCCATCAGCTATACGCCATCACTCCATTAGTTATACGCCATCACTCCATCATATACACCATCACTCCATCAGTTACACACCATCACTCCATCAGCTACACACCATCACTCCATCAGTTATACACCATCACTCCCTCAGTTATACACCATCACTCCCTCAGTTACACGCCATCACTCCATCATATACACCATCACTCCATCATATACACCATCACTCCATCAGTTATACACCATCACTCCATCAGTTATACACCATCACTCCATCAGTTATACACCATCACTCCATCAGTTACACACCATCACTCCATCAGTTACACCATCACTCCATCAGTTATACACCATCGCTCGTACATATAACACACCAGTAAAACAACACAGACAGGAGGAGGGGGGCCGAGGGGGGCCGAGTGGGACTCGCCGCCTCTCGTCCCAGCGCAGAGAGTCCACCTTCCAAACATGACGGACGCGGGAAGCGATACAGAAGCATGACACACACACCGCTAGTTGCTGAGTTGTACTGAATCCAGTCTAAACAGCATCACTGCTGCAGTCCATACGTTATTATGTCACAGATATGACATTCATCCCCGTACACGTCTGCAGACGGTGACAGATACATAAACATGTAGCCTACACCTACCAGAGGGGCTGTAGACGCACAGCCATATGATTATATATTGATTACACAACATACGTGTACAGACACATATATAATATGGGATGCACTGATACCACTTTTTCTTTACTGATACCAATACCAGCTTTTCTGGTATCTGCCGATACAGAGTACCGATACCGACTGACTTAAATGCTGGATGTATGGCTGTAAATCCTGATATTTATAGTGTTCCACTTTTTATATGTTGTATTTGTTTATGTCTAATCCTGAATCATAGATAATAATCTTGAAAGAACCGTTTACTGGTGGAGTAACTGCACAAAGTTCAGAGCTATAAAAAATAAAAATTGCCAAAATGCAGAAACACGAGCAGCCATGCAGTCAATAAACTTCATGATATCAGTGCTGTGTACTGTCAATACCGACACCGTACATAAGTACCAGAATCAGCGCTGATACCGTATGTAAGTGACAGAATCAGAGCAACATACACACACACATACATACATATATATATATATATATACATATATATACACACACACACAGTAACACAACCCACTCCTACACACTAACATATCTAACTACACTTATATACTACTAACATTACACATCATCTACACACAACACACACTAACACACACTAACACACCAACACACTAACTACACTTATATACTACTAACATTACACATCCTCTACACACAACACACACTAACACACCAACACACTAACACACTAACACAACCCACTCCTACACACAACACACCAACACACACTAACACACTAACACAACCCACTCCTACACACAACACACCAACACACTAACACACTAACTACACTTATATACTACTAACTAATAACATTACACATCCTCTACACACAACACACACCAACACACCAACACACTAACACAACCACATCTAACTACACTTATATACTACTAACATTGCACATCATCTACACACAACACACACTAACACACTAACTACACTTATATACTACTAACATTACACATCCTCTACACACAACACACACTAACACACACTAACACACCAACACACTAACTACACTTATATACTACTAACATTACACATCCTCTACACACAACACACACAACACACACCACTAACACACTAACACACTAACTACACTTATATACTACTAACATTACACATCCTCTACACACAACACACACTAACACACCAACACACTAACACACTAACTACACTTATATACTACTAACATTACACATCATCTACACACAACACACACTAACACACCAACACACTAACACACTAACTACACTTATATACTACTAACATTACACATCCTCTACACACAACACACACTAACACACACTAACACACCAACACACTAACTACACTTATATACTACTAACATACACACATCCTACACACAACACACACTAAAACACACTAACACACCAACACACTAACACACTAACTACACTTATATACTACTAACATTACACATCCTCTACACACAACACACACTAACACACCTACACACTAACACAACCCACTCCTACACACAACACACTAAACACCTACACACTAACACAACCCACACTCCTACACACCAACACATCTAACTACACTTATATACTACTAACTAATAACATTACACATCCTCTACACACAACACACACTAACACACCAACACACCAACACACTAACACACTAACTACACTTATATACTACTAACATTACACATCCTCTACACACAACACACACTAACACACACTAACACACCAACACACTAACACTAACTACACTTATATACTACTAACATTACACATCCTCTACACACAACACACACTAACACACACTAACACACCAACACACTAACACACTAACTACACTTATATACTACTAACATTACACATCCTCTACACACAACACACACTAACACACCAACACACTAACACACTAACACACTAACTACACTTATATACTACTAACATTACACATCCTCTACACACAACACACACTAACACACACTAACACACCTAACACACTAACACACTAACTACACTTATATACTACTAACATTACACATCAATCTACACACAACACACACTAACACACCAACACACTAACACACTAACTACACTTATATACTACTAACATACACATCCTCTACACACAACACCACACTAACACACACTAACACACCAACACACCACACACTAACACACTAACTACACTTATATACTACTAACCATTACACATCATCTACACACAACACACACTAAAACACACTAACACACCAACACACTAACACACTAACTACACTTATATACTACTAACATTACACATCATCTACACACAACACACACTAAAACACACTAACACACCAACTACACTTATATACTACTAACATTACACATCCTCTACACACAACACACACTAACACACCTACACACTAACACAACCCACTCCTACACACAACACACTAACACACCTACACACTAACACAACCCACTCCTACACACCAACACATCTAACTACACTTATATACTACTAACATTACACATCCTCTACACACAACACACACTAACACACCAACACAACCACATCTAACTACACTTATATACTACTAACTAATAACATTACACATCCTCTACACACAACACACACTAACACACCAACACACTAACACACTAACACAACCACATCTAACTACACTTATATACTACTAACATTACACATCCTCTACACACAGCACACACTAACACACTAACACAACCCACTCCTACACACTAACACATCTAACTACACTTATATACTACTAACATTACATATCATCTACACACAACACACACTAACACACCAACACACTAACACACTAACTACACTTATATACTACTAACATTACACATGCTCTCACACAACACACACTAACACACCTACACACTAACACAACCCACTCTACACACAACACACTAACACACCTACACACTACACAACACCCACTCCTACACACCAACACCTCTAACTACACTTATATACTACTAACATTACACATCATCTACACACAACACACACACTAACACACCAACACAACCACATTCTAACTACACTTATATACTACTAACTAATAACATTACACATCCTCTACACACAACACACACTAACACACCAACACACTAACACACTAACATCTAACTACACTTATATACTACTAACTAATAACATTACACATCCTCTACACACAACACACACCAACACACCAACACACTAACTACACTTATATACTACTAACTAATAACATTACACATCCTCTACACACAACACACACCAACACACTAACACACTAACACAACCACATCTAACCACACTTATATACTACTAACATTACACATCCTCTACACACAACACACACTAACACACTAACACAACCACATCTAACTACACTTATATACTACTAACTAATAACATTACACATCCTCTACACACAACACACACTAACACACCAACACACTAACACAACCACATCTAACTACACTTATATACTACTAACTAATAACATTACACATCCTCTACACACAACAACACACCAACACACTAACACACACTAACACACCAACACACTAACTACACTTATATACTACTAACTAATAACATTACACATCCTCTACACACAACACACACCAACACACCAACACACTAACACAACCACATCTAACTACACTTATATACTACTAACTAATAACATTACACATCCTCTACACACCAACACACACCAACACACTAACACACACTAACACACCAACACACTAACTACACTTATATATCACTAACTAATAACATTACACATCCTCTACACACAACACCACCCAACACACCTAACACAACCACATCTAACTACACTTATATACTACTAACATTAACATCCTCTACACACAACACACACTAACACACCAACACACTAACACACTAACACAACCACATCTAACTACACTTATATACTACTAACTAATAACATTACACATCCTCTACACACAACACACACCAACACACTAACACAACCACATCTAACTACACTTATATACTACTAACTAATAACATTACACATCCTCTACACACAACACACACCAACACACTAACACACACTAACACACCAACACACTAACTACACTTATATACTACTAACTAATAACATTACACATCCTCTACACACAACACACACCAACACACTAACACAACCACATCTAACTACACTTATATACTACTAACATTACACATCCTCTACACACAACACACACTAACACACCAACACACTAACACACTAACACAACCACATCTAACTACACTTATATACTACTAACTAATAACATTACACATCCTCTACACACAACACACACCAACACACTAACACAACCACATCTAACTACACTTATATACTACTAACTAATAACATTACACATCCTCTACACACAACACACACTAACACACCAACACACCCACATCTAACTACACTTATATACTACTAACATTACACATCCTCTACACACAGCACACACTAACACACCAACACACTAACACAACCCACTCCTACACACTAACACATCTAACTACACTTATATACTACTAACATTACACATCCTCTACACACAACACACACCAACACACTAACACACTAACACAACCCACTCCTACACACTAACACATCTAACCACACTTATATACTACTAACATTACACATCATCTACACACAACACACACTAACACACCTACACACAACACACCAACACAACCACATCTAACTACACTTGTATACTACTAACTAATAACATTACACATCCTCTACACACAACACACACTAACACACCAACACACTAACACAACCACATCTAACTACACTTATATACTAATAACATTACACATCCTCTACACACAACACACACTAACACACCAACACAACCACATCTAACTACACTTGTATACTAATAACATTACACATCCTCTACACACAACACACACTAACACACCAACACACCTACACACTAACACAACCACATCTAACTACACTTATATACTACTAACTAATAACATTACACATCCTCTACACACAACACACACTAACACACCAACACACAACACACCAACACAACCACATCTAACTACACTTGTATACTAATAACATTACACATCCTCTACACACAACACACACTAACACACCAACACACCTACACACTAACACAACCACATCTAACTACACTTATATACTACTAACATTACACATCCTCTGCACACAACACACACTAACACACCAACACACTAACACAACCACATCTAATTACACTTATATACTACTAACATTACACATCCTCTACACACAACACACACTAACACACCAACACACCTACACACTAACACAACCACATCTAACTACACTTATATACTACTAACATTACACATCCTCTACATACAACACACACTAACACACCAACACACTAACACAACCACATCTAATTACACTTATATACTACTAACATTACACATCCTCTACACACAACACACACTAACACACCAACACACCCACATCTAACTACACTTATATACTACTAACTAACATTACACATCCTCTACACACAACACACACCAACACACCTACACACTAACACACCAACACACGACCCACTCCTACACACCTCCAGCACGCTACTCCTACTCCAGTACACTACTCCAACTCCAGCTCCAGCACACTACTCCAACTCCAGCACACTACTCCAACTCCAGCTCCAGCACACTACTCCAGCTCCAGCACACTGCTCCAGCTCCAGCACACTACTCCAACTCCAGCTCCAGCACACTACTCCAGCACACTACTCCAACTCCAGCTCCAGCACACTACTCCAACTCCAGCTCCAGCACACTACTCCAACTCCAGCTCCAGCACACTGCTCCAACTCCAGCACACTACTCCAACTCCAGCTCCAGCACACTACTCCAACTCCAGCTCCAGCACACTACTCCAGCACACTACTCCAACTCCAGCACACTACTCCAACTCCAGCTCCAGCACACTACTCCAACTCCAGCTCCAGCACACTACTCCAGCACACTACTCCAACTCCAGCTCCAGCACACTACTCCAACTCCAGCTCCAGCACACTACTCCAACTCCAGCTCCAGCACACTGCTCCAACTCCAGCACACTACTCCAACTCCAGCTCCTGCACACTACTCCAGCACACTACTCCAGCTCCAGCACACTACTCCAGCTCCAGCACACTACTCCAACTCCAGCTCCAGCACACTGCTCCAACTCCAGCACACTACTCCAACTCCAGCTCCTGCACACTACTCCAGCACACTACTCCAGCTCCAGCACACTACTCCAGCACACTACTCCAGCTCCAGCACACTACTCCAGCACACTACTCCAGCTCCAGCACACTACTCCAGCTCCAGCACACTACTCCAACTCCAGCTCCAGCACACTACTCCAACTCCAGCTCCAGCACACTACTCCAGCACACTACTCCAACTCCAGCTCCAGCACACTACTCCAACTCCAGCTCCAGCACACTACTCCAACTCCAGCTCCAGCACACTGCTCCAACTCCAGCACACTACTCCAACTCCAGCTCCTGCACACTACTCCAGCTCCAGCTCCTGCACACTACTCCAGCACACTACTCCAGCTCCAGCACACTACTCCAGCTCCAGCACACTACTCCAACTCCAGCTCCAGCACACTGCTCCAACTCCAGCACACTACTCCAACTCCAGCTCCTGCACACTACTCCAGCACACTACTCCAGCTCCAGCACACTACTCCAGCACACTACTCCAGCTCCAGCACACTACTCCAGCACACTACTCCAGCTCCAGCACACTACTCCAACTCCAGCTCCAGCACACTACTCCAGCACACTACTCCAACTCCAGCTCCAGCACACTACTCCAACTCCAGCTCCAGCACACTACTCCAACTCCAGCTCCAGCACACTGCTCCAACTCCAGCACACTACTCCAACTCCAGCTCCAGCACACTACTCCAGCACACTACTCCAGCTCCAGCACACTACTCCAGCACACTACTCCAGCTCCAGCACACTACTCCAGCACACTACTCCAGCTCCAGCACACTACTCCAGCACACTACTCCAGCTCCAGCATACTACTCCAGCACACTACTCCAGCTCCTGCACACTACTCCAGCACACTACTCCAGCTCCAGCACACTACTCCAGCTCCAGCACACTACTCCAGCTCCAGCACACTACTCCAACTCCAGCACACTACTCCAACTCCAGCACACTGCTCCAACTCCAGCTCCAGCACACTACTCCAACTCCAGCACACTACTCCAACTCCAGCACACTGCTCCAACTCCAGCTCCAGCACACTGCTCCAACTCCAGCTCCAGCACACTGCTCCAACTCCAGCTCCAGCACACTACTCCAACTCCAGCTCCAGCACACTACTCCAACTCCAGCTCCAGCACACTGCTCCAGCTCCAGCACACTACTCCAGCTCCAGCACACTACTCCAGCACACTACTCCAGCTCCAGCACACTACTCCAGCACACTACTCCAGCACACTACTCCAGCTCCAGCACACTACTCCAGCACACTACTCCAGCTCCAGCATACTACTCCAGCACACTACTCCAGCTCCTGCACACTACTCCAGCACACTACTCCAGCACACTACTCCAGCTCCAGCACACTACTCCAACTCCAGCACACTACTCCAACTCCAGCACACTACTCCAACTCCAGCACACTACTCCAACTCCAGCTCCAGCACACTACTCCAACTCCAGCACACTACTCCAACTCCAGCACACTGCTCCAGCTCCAGCAAACTGCTCCAACTCCAGCACACTACTCCAACTCCAGCACACTACTCCAACTCCAGCACACTACTCCAACTCCAGCACACTACTCCAACTCCAGCACACTACTCCAACTCCAACTCCAGCAAACTACTCCAACTCCAGCAAACTGCTCCAACTCCAGCACACTACTCCAACTCCAGCACTACTCCAACTCCAGCACACTACTCCAACTCCAACTCCAGCACACTACTCCAACTCCAACTCCAGCACACTACTCCAACTCCAGCACACTGCTCCAGCTCCAGCACACTGCTCCAGCTCCAGCACACTGCTCCAGCACACTGCTCCAGCTCCAGCACACTGCTCCAACTCCAGCCCCAGCACACTACTCCAACTCCAGCACACTACTCCAACTCCAGCACACTACTCCAACTCCAGCAAACTACTCCAACTCCAGCACACAGCACACTGCTCCAACTCCAGCAAACTACTCCAACTCCAGCCCCAGCACACTACTCCAACTCCAGCAAACTACTCCAACTCCAGCACACTACTCCAACTCCAGCACACTACTCCAGCTCCAGCAAACTACTCCAACTCCAGCACA